>VUQS01022995.1:2816-17442 GCA_015108495.1 Heterochromis multidens | reverse complement strand
TGGGAATGTGTGAGCTACACAGGCACAGGGAACTTGGTCAAAATTGATGGCTAGATGAATGCAGCAGGTTATCAGAAAATACTGGAGGAAAATTTGCACTCATCAGCCCGGAAGCTGCGCATGGGACACACTTGGACATTCCAACATGACAATGATCCAAAACACAAGGCCAAGTCGACCTTTCATTGGCTACAGCAAAAAAACGTGAAGGTTCTGGAGTGGCCATCTCAGTCTCCTGACCTCAATATCATTGAGCCACTTTGGGGAGATCTCAAACGTGCAGTTCATGCAAGACAGCCCAAGAATTTAGAGGAACTAGAGGCATTTTGCCAAGAAGAATGGGCAGTTTTACCATCTGAGACAATAAAGTGCCTCATCCAAAACTACCATAAAAGACTTACAATACACGGTATTAAGAACTAGGGTATGTAAACTTTTGATCAGGGTCATTTGGATAGTTTCTGTTGCAAAAACAATTATTTGATATTAAATGGCTTCACCCAACCACTAACCATGAGTGAAAGAAAAGTTTTTGTATTATCATTTATATTTTCTGAGAAATTGCCAAAAAAATCACAGATTATGCCAGGTTATGTAAATTTATGAGCACACCTGTGTATAGGACTTCTACCCACAGCTAATTTGTAGACTTGGTCTGTTAAAATATAATATTATTTTAAAATATAATATTCTAATGCAAACATACCAGTTCATAACAGTAATGAAAGCAACACAAATGACTAAACAAAAAATATTATAATAGTAACGTATAGTTAATACAACAACAACAAAGATAAAGACAAGAGGGAAATCTTTCTTTAAAGGCCCAGTTCAGTGATCACAGAATTGCCTTTGTTTAGGCTACAGTTTTATCATTAAAAGTTTGAAATTGTTTCTTGTAGGCTGTAAGCTTGACATCCCAGCCATTTGTCCTTTACTTTTAGATATATGTCTTGATTTTTCTGCTCTTTGGAAATTATGACATGTTCGCGTCCTCTGTAACTTTTCTCGAAATCTTGGGGCATTTATAACATAAAGTGGAGTTTATATTTGCTTTAGCCACATGAATAGCATTTCAAAAGCTCAGTGTGCTATCTGTGTGACTCTAAATATCTAAAAAATGCACCAAATAAGTTTAGTATCTGGTGTAAAATATATTTTTATAACCAAGTCATCATTTCTATTTATAATTGGGTGGGCTCGCTGTGACAGATGGTGCAACTTCATCCAGATTTTCTCGATGTTAGGGAAACAAAACAATGGTATTACAACAAAACAACACTTTTAAAACCTTTATTTTAAGCGGCTGTACTCAACAACTTGACAAATTGTTCTTAGAGAGTCATTCTTTAAAGCTTCCTAGCACTTATTGTTTAATCTGTATCCTTCTAAAATCTGTCATTTTGGTTCAGTGTTGCTGCTGTCTTCTATCCCTTCGACTTCCAGCTGCAGCAGACAGCTGTTTGAAGCACAGAAATTCACTGAAAACAGGTGCAGCTTGGTGCTCCGCAAGCAGACAGCAAGCAGGTGGACAAAGTGAGTCAGTAGGAGGTGAATTTGGAGAAATATTTAGCAAATAAAGAAACAAATGATTCCCTTTGGAATTGGTGAAGAAAATAGAGCTTAAAGAGAGGGAATATTAGACTTACCCACCAAGTGCCTCCGTAACTGAGACATAAGTGGCCAGTTGTCAGTTACTATAGGTTTAACCATGTACATTTAAAATGCTGATATCTGACAGTAGTTGACTGAGGACATAGTTTAGTAATTCGAGGAAAATGCTGGGCTTCTTTACTGTGCTGTAACCATGAGAAAGGCATATAGTGTGTGAAGATGACCTTAAAGTGAAAAAAGAGAATGACTGAAAGAGACAGGAAGTATGTGTGTGTGTGTGTGTGTGTGTGTGTGTGTGTGTGTGTGTGTGTGTGTGTGTGGTTGTGAAAAGGAGAGAGAAAGTCATTCAGGCTCATTGACACACACATGGACATGTGAGAGCGCGTGAGAAAAAAGCAAGAGTGTTTAAGAGGAAGAAAGTGAGAGCGAGCAGAAACCACACGTGGTTGCATTTTCCTCCTGTTTGAACTTGTTCTGCTGTGCAGTCAGTTTTTGACGGACACAAACCTTGAAGTCTGTGAGACGCAAAAAGAACCTTAAATGTCTTTATAAAATCTAAATCAGTTCTGCACTGGTTAAAATGAATAAAATGACGATTATGGTTTCAGAAAACTTTCTGCTTAATTGGAGCATATGTAAACACATACAGAGTCTAGTTGGTCTAACTGATGCCAGCTTGTCTTCAATCTGCAGACTGTTGCATGTGCATGTGACAGATGGAGAGAGAGAAAGAGAGGTAGAGAGAGGTAGAGCATGTCTGGCTTCCTGTCAACACTATCCTCTCACTTACTGAGTCATTACAGCTCTCAAGTCTAAAGTTATGTTTGTTTTGCATGAGTGTAGTGAGACTAAGAGGAAAGATCTTTAAACTCAATCAATTTATCTAAAGGGGAGCTATCATGCTATTAATGTCTGCTGCCCTCTTGGCAAGGTCACTTGTGAAGAGGAGATTTTCAATCTCAATGAGACTTTTACATGGATACATAGAGGATATCATAAAATATAGTAATTTCCAGCTCCATGTTTTGATCCTTGGATTCTACAAGAGTAGCTTTGAAAGATTCATCTTAAACTGGGCCCTTAGTTCATCTACTGTCTGAAATCATAGACTGTATACAAAAGATGGATGTAGCCATGGTGCCATCCCCCGTTGGTTTTAGATTCCCCATTTTAAAGCCTCAACATTGTCATTTTGGCTGCTGCCACAGTGTGTCTGTTTGGTTTTTTTTTGGAGGCAGAATAATTGGACCAGAGGGTCCAAATCTAGTTTGATTAAGAAGATGCATCCATAAACTGTATGGACACAATGCACAGAAACATATATCTGCTAATTAATGCAAACTAAAAGAATAAAAAGCTTTTGGAATTTCTTAACAAGTTATTTTAGCTCCTTTCCACCTCACAGGTTTGAACATAAGGTTGGCAAGCCTTTGGGCTCACAGCCAGTGTTGTGTGCCTGAAAATGACCATATTATCCTCTTTGACGACATGCCAAGCAAAGAATACAAAAAAAATGCCTAGAACTGAGCATTTAGAGCCATTTGAAGCTGAGTTTATAGCTCTCCATTAAAAAAAATACTTCAGTAAAAGTACAGAAGTATTCTAAAAAAGGCTAATTAAAACAAATATTGAACTGACAATAGTGATAGACTGATATGTAAGCAGCAGTTTATTGTTGCACCTGTTGATGTGCAATTAGCACTTCATGCACAGCCGGCAGTTTAGTCCAGTGGTTCTCAAGTGATGGGGCCCTTGAAAGGGTCACAAGATAAAATCTAAGGGGTTGCGACTCGATGGTAATGCTGTGCGCCACACATTTCTCTAATTATTGAGTCTGAGTCAAGTAACTATTATCATATACGGCGATATGAGAAGCAATTATAAGCCACAGCTCACATAAATCTGTAACGATATTTGTTTCTAACTTTGGTGTGCAATGTTTATAATATAGCATCAAATGGAAATGTGTGCGTCAACGTGTAATGTAATAAGAATGGAATACTTGCACAAAGGCCAGAAAATGTATAACAGAAATGCTACAGAATGAAAAAAAAAATTGTTGAAGGAAAGAAAAGAACAAGAACTGGCAAGAAAATGAAAAGTGCAAAGAGTTTTAACTGAGATGTAAAGCAGAGAAAGATGGATATCGACAAAGCGAGGGAGGGAAAGAAGGGAAGGAAAAGCAGTGAAAGTGTGTGTGCATGTGTATTTGACAGAAAGAGAGAGGGGGTGAAATCAGTGCTGGAGACAGAGGTTAACCAGTTCCAGGTTTCTGTGTGCATGTGTGTGTGAATTTGCTCTGTCAGTCATTTGAACTGCAGCCAGCTGTTAACACCCTCATCAATATCCCATTTCGCTGCTGTCTGGAGGAAACCCTTTAACTCTGCAGAGTCGTTTTCTTTTCTTGGACGAATAAAATAAGTCTGGCATCTTTTCATTTATAATGTATCCTTTTTCTGTCTTTAAGAATCTACACTTTCAGTTGTAACCTTGTTTTAACCTCTAATTTTTAGTTTTGGTGTGCAGCACTTTCCTGAACAAGATCTAATCAGTGATCACTAACAGGTGACATACTAGAATCAAATTAAAGGCATTTTTTAAACATCATTTACATCAACTAGAAAACATTTTACCTCCACCATCAAGTGTTAGACAGGTTGCGTTGATTTTTTTTGCCCTTACTGATTTGTACGCCACTGCTAAATCAATACCTATTTAGTCTGTGTCTTTATTATTTCCCAGAGCCCAACATGGACTCATCTAATTCCTCAATTTGTTTGAACAACAGAAATTCAACAGAAGCATATAATCTAACATTGTGGCCGATGGAGTTTTGTTCAATTTTGCTAGAAAAATTACTAAAACAAACAAAAAATATTATTTTAAAATGTATTTTATTTCAATAGACCCCTCAGTCTCATACACTACATGTTTGCATTACAGCTTGTATTCAGTATATTTTAGACTCCCTGTGTATATACTCTTTTTGAGCATATCTGTCAGCATTAGCTGTGCGCAGTGTGGAGGGTAGTTTGAGAATCCAAATGCAGAATGCCATAGATGGAGGTGAACATTAAATGAGCATTTATTGCAGAACTGCAGACAGGAAATCACAGAACGAAAACAGGGAACACAATCCAGGAGTCATGAGGAAAACAGGAAAACACTGGGGAGCACACAGCTAAGAGGGAGCTAAGAGGGACAACTCAACAAAGGGCAATGGGAGACTACGACAATAAATACGAGAGGTAATGAGGAAACAGGAAACAGGAGGGGAACACAGCTGAAACTAATTACGAAAGACAAGACAAGGGAAATAAACTAAATACCAAACACACGAGACAACAGGTTACCAAAATTAAACAGGAAATAACCAAACCGGGGAACATCACAAACTGAGACTTGACAAAACATGGATAACACTGGGGGGGCAGGGTAAACTGAAAGGAGGAACACAACAAACTCAATAATAACTGTAACAAAAGCACAAAGCAGTATTAGCAGAAACTAGGAACATAAACCACTTCTCTACCAAAAACAAATAAAGAAATGACAAAACTCACAAAGGGACCATAACAATATTCACTCCACATGTACTTATGATTTAGTATTTAATTAACATGAACTTAATGGAGTTTTTATCAAAATTTACCGTTTATAATTGTGGCTAGTTACTATTATCCTTATAGATTATTCTGCTCTTTGTGCTTATAGATTTATGAAATGTCAAAAACAACACAGCCGTGTATACTTCCCACTACTCAAGTTGACATGGTCAGGTTGCACGACTTACATGATGAGCAATACAAGAAAAGCAGTAAAGTGTTGAATGTTTAAGTAAAGGATTTATTACAACCCCAATTCCCAAAAAGTTGGAATTGGGATTTCTTTTTCACTTTTCCAGCCTTTTATTCACCCAGTCGCAACTTTTTTGAGACGTGTTGGTGCCATGGAATTCAAAATGAGCTAATATTTTTCATTAAATAGTAAAATGTCTCAGTTTAAACATCTGATGTGTTTTGTATGGTCTATTGTGACTAAAATATGGGCTTATGAAACTTACAAATCATTGCATTCTGTTTTTATTTACGTTTTACACAACGTCCCAACTGTTTTTTGAAATTGGGGCTGTATAACATCTGGATACTAGACTCAAAGATGATGTTCACTCAAACCTACAAAATGGCTCACCTGGGGGCAAAAAAGTTATTTTTATTGTAGTGAATTAAGGTTTGGTGCACACAACAAAATGAGTTCAAAAAGCAGATCAGACACATTTAAACCCCCTCCATGATTTGCTTGTCACTCTTCACTTTATAGCTTAGCAGTTGGTCACTCCAGGCTACGGTTGCCTAGGTAACCCCTGAATTTACCACCCTTGATATGTCAATTAAAGGTAACCTTTGTGTCACTGGTAGTCGTGTCAAACGTTCACCGACTTTGTGTCACTAACAGTTATTTCACATGTCATTGCTACCTTAAACTTGTAGTCTTTCTAATGGCCAGCAGGGGGAGACTCCTGTGGTTGCGAAAAGAAGTGAGATTGTCTAGAAGTTTATGAGAAAACGAACGTACTGCTCACTTGATCTTTAACTTCACTAAACATATTCCTGATGAGTTCGTGGTCCCAGTTAGTAGTATTGAGTGTTAGTCAATACAACGTGAAGTTAATTTTGTAAATTATGGTCGCCGTCCGTCTCCAGAAGGATGATAAAATATTGGAGGCTTTACAGTGTGACTGCAGTCAGATCCACGCCTCACTCGTCACTTCAGGTTTCAAAACACCAAGATGACGACGGCAAAAATGCTCAGCTCAAGGCTTCATTTTGGGACTTCACCAACCGATGTGTGACATCGTGGTGGCTATGTCCATCTTTTATGTACAGTCTGTGGCCTTAGCTCTATTGAGTAGTATATATGAACATGTGAAGTCCCACCAATTCCCAGCGTTCATTATATAGAAGTTATGTTAGCTTTGCTTTATTTTCCTTCTTCTAACTCTGTCGTGTCTCGATGTATGACTGCATTAATGTGTACATTTGTGTCTACATATGCGAGGTCCTGACCCTAACACATCCTAGGGCCTTGTCAACTCTGAGGCTTACCTAACCTTCGACCTCAGCCTGCATACACACCACTAAGACACACACACTTAGCTGAATTTGTGTGTGTGTGTCTCATCATCTCACCTAAAGCCCTGGGGCTACCAGACATAACTCCACACCACCAATCTCTGTGCTTATGTGTGTGTGTGTGTGTGTTGTTCACCTAAACATCTGTTAGTGAAGGAGCCAGTACTTCACACACTTCACTTGCAGCCAATCAGCAGAGAGGGAGAGGGTAAAGAAGGCTTGAGGGCGAGTGTAGCCCAGGAGACACACAGAAGAGAAAGAGTAGGAGGAAGAGGAGGAGGTTAGAGAGAAGGAGAGACAGACGAAGAAAATGACAGAGAGGAAGAGAGGCAGGGAGGAAGGGTTGCAGTTGCAGAGCTGCCATACCCGGCCTGTAAGTGATTTAATTTTTTTCTTTTTCTTGTGTGCACGTGTTGCAAGTGTGTGGAGATATGTGAGCCTAAGTTCAAGTTTTTCTTTCTTTTAAGACAAGATGTGAGACAAGCTGTTGCCAAGTTATTTCAGAGCGACTTTGCTTGGCAGGCTGAAGTAAAATGATGTTTAACTTAGCTGTTTTTAATGCTTTCTGCTGGCTATACACCAAGTGGAGGGAGTAGAACATCTGACAGAGAGTTTGAACTGACTTAATGGAGGTCATTTTTGTTTACGTGTTGGTTTTGGAGGGAACGTGTTTTAAAGCTTCTCACTCTCTTTCACTGAATTAACCCTTCAGCTCCCACTTCTTCTTTTTGTTTGGTCTGCTTAAAGCAACATCCACATATTAGCTTAAGACTGTCATTGAGTCACACATATACTGCTTTCATTTGACTTGTGATAAAACAACCTCCTTTCCCCAGAAGAGGAAACTTTAGAGGTAAAACAAAAACCATATTTTTGTGTTTTGTCAGTGTTTTCTTTTTTTTTTTGCTTTCCCCCTTTTGAGACCTTCCAATTTCATCTTGTGGCCCTTTGTAAGTATCTAAAGGTTGGAAACCATTAATACAAATAGAAGTAAGGTACAGAAGTTAAATTCAAACAATTATTTTTCTTTTTTTATGTTTTTCGAAAAATTCTCTTTGTCAAGAAGTTTCTGCCAACCTTTCTGGATTGTTGTTTGGACATCAACTGTCATCGCAGAAAACTTCATTTCTGCTTCAGAGATTTTGAAAACGACCGCAAAGCTTGGACTCCTTTTCATAATGCTAGTCCTTTGTGGAGGTCTTGTAAAACTGTAATGCCCTGAGGGTGGAACAGTGTGTGATAAATTTTTAAATACTGGAAATGAACACCAAAGTATGACTGCAAAGTTTGGTACATTTTGGTTTTGTCCAAAAAAAACCAGCCAGAGAGTAATTTTTTCTGTTTATTTGTGTTTTTGTTTTTTGAAAAGTTTGAAAAGTTTAATCCAACAATCTATTGGGAACACCACCAAATCATGAAAGTATTATACGACACGATTAACATCAGTTAAGTTTTATTTTTAACATATTCACTCAAGGACGTACAAAAGATTTTTCTCTGTGAATGTTCATAAAAAGAAAGCACAGGATTTTGGTGTTACAGTCAGGTCCTTAGGTTTTTTGACAATGACACATTTTTTGTAATTTTGCCTCTGTACACCACGACAGTGGATTTAAATCAAACAACCAAGATGTGATTGAAGTCCAGACTTTCAGCTTTAATTCAGGAGATTTTACTGTTTAGAGCACATTCATAGTGTAGTGGTTTACTCACCAAGTGAACAATCTGCAGTTTGATCCCAAAAGGAGACACAAATCCCTTTGGGGTTGTTTCAGGAAGGACATCTAGTGTAAAAAAAAAAAAAATCTGCTAAATCAAACATGTGGAGCTACTTGCTGTGGCAGCCCCTGGTGTGTTGCTTTTATTTCATTAACTGTTTAGAAATTACAGCCGTTTTATACATACTCCCCCATTTTCAGAGGCTCAAACTAACTGAAAAGCAGTTTCATGGTCAGGTGAGGTCTGCCAGATAACAGTATCTCATCAATGGAGGGGATTGTATGGCTGTAAGCCTTTCCTGCTTTTCTTGTTGCTGGAATGGCACACAAATGACTTAAAGTGTGTTCCTAGGTTGAAATTTGAAGCTCCTCATTCACCATTTTTACTCAGGCTGAGACGGCACACCAAAGGCTACTCAATCCACAGCTTTTTGTTTTGGTGGAAGATCAACATTTCCAGTCACCAGAAAGGCCAGCAATAACTTAACAAATATATACACAAATGGAAAACATCAGCAAGTTACCAGGATTATCATCAGGCTTGGGTGTATTTTCAAACAAGAGGCCTTTTTTTGTTCACTTGGGTGTATTAAAAATTTTCCACTGGCCAAATGTCCACCTAATATTGGAAAACTACACCAAATCACCAAATGATTATGCTACAGTCAGTCCAAATACTTTGTTATTGTCCTTAAACAGCCATCAGACACATGTTGTTTAGTCCATTTCATTAGGATCTCTCAGGAGAGCTTCATGGCTTCATGGAAAACATTGCCTTTCTTTAACGTGTCCCTCGGCCGCGATCGATGCTAATGAAAGAGCAGTGCTGCCTATTGACAACGTGGGAGGGGGGTCTTAACTGCTCTTTTAATTGCACTGTGTGTGTGTGCAGTGTTGAGCAACGCAGGGTTCGTCTGCAGGTCAGGGTCAGTCACGCTCATAAAGTGGGTGTGGTTTAAGGAACGGCTCATTGGTTAGGTCATGGGGTGAGGGGTCAGAGGTTGAGGGGGCGGCACTGAGAGTGAAAACGCTGACCAGGCCAAGGGGTTTGTCAGAGTTCAAAGTCGTAACTTATGACATTAAAACTGCTCTCCTTGTGTCTTTCTGCCCCCTCCTGCTGTTATTTGTCCTTCACATGACAATGCACATTAAACTCAGAATATTCAAATTTTAATTTCATGTGAAGCAGTCTTTCTGTTTTGTTTGTACAGCTCAGTATCACACATAAAGAGTGTCACAACAGAGTTATTACAGTTTAGATTTTTTATTAGTTTTAATTTGGTTTTCAATTCAGTTTAGTTGCATTTGGTTTCTTGAGTGGATTCAATTTTTTCAATTTAGTTTCATTGTTTAAAAATCTTTAATTTTAGTTGTTTTGTTTTGTTTTTTATTTAAGTGAGGTGTTTGTCAGGTGTGCTGAACAGGTGTTATGGTACAAAACCTGTGTGAAGGCAAATAATTTTAAAATGTGTCTCTTCAAAAAGCCTCTTCGTTCTAGCTGTGTTGAAAACTTTGACCAAATATGAAACTAAAGAGATTTTCCAAACATTTCTGTTTTGCTTTATAGGACCAGTCAAAAGTTTGGACACACTCACCTGTTCTGCCTGGTACTGTAGTTAGTTTAGTGAGTACTTAATCTTATTTCAGTTATTTATTTAATTCTTTTTTAAAAGTTTAGGTTTCATTTTTATTTCAGTTAACTAACATTTTTCCACTCTCAGTTATTTTATTTTTTTTTAACTTAATTTCAGTTAGCTAAAATAAACTTCACACATAATAAAAAGTTAAAACAGGAATAACGAAAAACAATAACTGGGAAAATCACAATATTATATTCACTATAATATTAAAAACAGACAAATAAACAAGATAACAAACAAAAATTAAAAAATACAAGCAATATTAGGGGTAAATAAAACTGTGTACCTGGTAAACCTAATTAGGAGGGGGAGGCAGAGCATCTGCCTTTAATGTACCTAGAGATTGGTTTTATGTGGACCTGTTAATATAGTTCTGTATTTTTCATTAGTTTTTCCTTTTTTAATTTTTGGTTTCTCAGTTTAGTTTACAGTATGTATTAGTTTCTGTGTTAGTTTTAGTCTTTTTAATTATTATTATAGAGAGATTATTTGTAGGGGCAAAATCCAAGTTTAGATGAGGCATTACCATACAAACACGAAGCTGACTCACAGTCATGGAGACATCTCAACATAAACACCAAACACTCATCAAGCCAGCTAAAGACATTTCCTCTAAATTTTGTTTTTTTTTTTAGAATTTTTGGTAAGTAAAAAATATTGTTTCAGTTTCTTTCCCCCGCCAAAGTATAATTTTTTCTTTTGTTTCATTTAATATATTGTTTTTCACATTTAGTTTTCAGTTACATGCAAACAAGGCAGTAACAGTCTTACTAAATGTTTCCAGGCACATTAACAGCCTGTTGAACTATTGGAGTGGCATTTTGTAAATACACAACCTCTTCATAGCCTAGCAAACATCGCAAGTCATAGTGTCACAGTTCTTCTGAACAGAACAGATTTTAAATATGTTTTCAAAGCCCCAGTGTGCACTTCCTTCTCAGTTTTCTTTGTTTTTAAACAAACTTTGAATCATTATAATCATATCTACTGGCTGAATTTGAGGACTTTCTCTTCGACAGAAAGACTCATAGGAGCCGTTGATACAAAGTTTAAAAGTACATAGTTTTGTGGTGAACTTGGTGACCAAACATGCTGGTGAATCCAGAAAATCTTCTGCAGCGTAGTCGTAGAGTAGAAGCTTGAACGAGCCCCAGCAAAGTGGAAGTCTTCCAGTTTTAATGCTGCCAACTGGCCTAATCACTGTGTGTTTTATAGGTTGGAAGGTAATTTCAAACCTCACAGTCATCACACTTTTACTGATTGCAGCATAAATAACTTGATGTTATATGTAGTAAAACAATATGTGAGGACTTAAACTTGCCCTCAGTCATAATGTAGTCAGATTATTGAAAGTGGATTTGCTGCCTTTGAGTCGGCTGGCAGCTGTGTGGGCAGAAAACAAAAGACGAATCCTTATGTAGCACCTGATTGTAGCGGCCCCAGGTAATGTGAAGTATTTAAAGCCTGACCGGAAGCTCCATAAATAGTCTGTTGTTTCATGTATTTTCAAACATTGTACTGCAAAAATTTCATATAATTGGCCTACTTTATTTAAGCTATTTTGTCATAGGTTGTGTTTAATGTTTTCAGTGTTGTAGCACAGGAATTTCCCATATTTATTGATAAATAAAGTATATCTTAAAAAATCTTGGGTATATAAGGGCTCAAGTTGTATATAAGAGATATTTTTACAAAACTTTTGTATTTTTAATAGTTTATTAACTTAAAATAGATTATTGATTATCATTAAAGATGACTTGTTTAGTTTTACGTATTTTAGAAAAAGATCATATTTTGGGTTAAAATACAACCGTTGTTATTTGTTTTAAAGCTCTGTTTTTCTTGGTTGTCATCATGACAAGTCCCTTCTGAAGAGTCAGAATGTGCTGCAGACACAAAACATATTTCCTTTGAAATACATTAACCTCAAAGTCTTGCTAACTAACACTAAAAAACGTGACAATTTGTGTCTGTGAACATTAAAAAAATGACTTTTCCATGATATATATGTGTTTAAAATGTGTGAAAAACTCTGTTGTCTAATGATCTCTTTTCAGAGATCATACTTAAAAATCCTACACAGATTTGAACCAATCGAGTATCCCCTCACTGGGCCAAAGCATCAGGGAGTTCTGTACTTTTAATGTTTGTTTGACACCAGCTATAACCGTTAAACAAGCTCATGTATTTAATTTGTTTACTGTTAAAAGCTGACCATTATTTAAATATATAGAAACAAAAGATGACTTAACATTGTTTACCTTCAGTTGCTCAGTTATCTGTCTACTTATGTTTCCCTATTTGCGGCACGCTTCTTTCTTTGTTTCTCTCTTTCTCTTAAAGTCTTAATTTTGTTTTGTTTTTTATATTTGAATATATATTCAAATTTAGAATATTTGTTGGCAGTCCTACCTGTGACTATAGTTGTTTTTATACTGAAATAACTGCATGTAAAAGTGATGTAGTAATGTGTCCTGTCTTGTGCCTTGGAAGCATAGCAGTAAGTGCTGAAGCGGAGATATTATTTTGAATGTGAAACTAAAATTTTATTGGCTTGACTAGTTGTGTAATTCTGAAAAGTCAGAGCACAAGAATGTGAGAGTACAATGCAGTGGTGGGTTAGAGAGGGAAAGTTGCCATGAATCATGCTACTGTGTAGTCCTGCTATTGGTTCAATGATTTCTTTTGTGGTGAGGGACCAAACTGGCAGGAGGTAGGATATTGTTGTGAGAATATTTGCATGTAAATATGTCTCTGAAAGACGTGGGGTGAGATATTGTGTTGTGAGTAAAGGGATATTTGTAGGTTTCTGTGTTTGATTTGCAGAACAAATAGGTAATATGGTATTGTGAATATCACTGATGATAGAGGTGATTTGTGCTATAAATTCCCTGTAAAGCTGCAAATAATATAGTCAGATTGATAGTTATTTTGTGCATTCACTACAGTGACAGTTTAAATATAAGTGATGCATCCTTTTGTGTTTTTTTACGTACTGCTGTTTGCATGAAGCTGACCCTGCAGGTTATTTCAGCCCAGAGCCCTGCGCTCACAGAAACCCAAGCAGGTGATGAATGCATATCTGCCTGTCACCACTGAGTCATCCTCATCCCTGAAAAAAACTTGTGGAGTGTTCAGTCCGCTAAGGTTGCCAGGCAACAAACACAGTTTCATCCAGTAAGCAGGACTGGCTTTGCCTGATTTCACTCAGCAGCACGAGCCAGCTCCAAGTCCTCTAATGAGATGATCTGGTCCAGATGCTACATGTAATGATTGAGTTTCTTTCACAACAACAGCAACAAAGTTTAGATGAGATCAGGTTGAGATCAAGTTAAAATTTAGAGTTTAGAGATGAAACAGGATGAACATTTTATATCACAGCTACAGTGGCCATGGTTGTCACAGTTATATGATGCTGGTATTAAGAGTTTAGCATCCCATAGTCACAACTGCTGCAGTGAAGAACATGGAAAATCTTCAGAGATTCTGAGACACTTGATGTACAAGAATACGCTGGAGTTTGCAGATTTGATTTTTTTTATTGGAATATTAAAGAATGGGATTTATTGGATTGTAATGTTTTGCTGTGTAGTGTTGTTAGCGATGACAGATGCACAGTTGACAAAGTTTACTTTATTATGCAGTCTTTTAACAGGGTGTAAATCCTCAAATTTTTAATTCTCCTCAATTGTGTGGTTTAATTTCAGCATATTCTGATCTCTCAGTCTCTTACTGATCTCATGTCTGTGCTTTTTTTACTCGTTTTTCTAATGTGTTGTCCTGTCCCGCCTGTTCCTGGATTCTCTTTACCCTTTCAGCCATATGCTGCATATCAAATTTTGAGTTCTTTTGAAATGTGTGTATTCAGTGTTTCTCTGAATATTTCTTCTTAGCTTTAAGGAATATGTGCCATGAGAATGAATTGCAGCAAAACCCAAAGTTTCAGCACATCTTTTCCTGAACTGCGGGTGGATGTCTTCTGTGTAAGCTTGGTGATGTGCATCCTCAAACTCTAGACAATTACTGCTTCACTGCTGGGTCCTGTAGTAATACCATGACTCCATGTGGCACCTGCTGCTGAACATCTCCTGTAGCTCTTTGAAGGCCTTCTAGCAGACTTTTCTGCTCTTCTTAAAGTATGGACATAAGTTTTCAGACACAGTGTGCCTCTCATGGTGAGGTTTACTAGGTGTCCTCCTGGCTCTGGTTCTGGAGAGCGTGGAATTTTGTCAACACCCTCACCATTAGCAGGGCAACAAAGAGGCAGCACTGATCTTCACTTTCTGCCCCTGTTGTGCCCTCTGAGTCTGGAATTGACACACATCAGTCCAACAGCTTTACATTTTTAAAAAAATTTTTTTTTAAGATAAGATAAACTTTATTTATACCAAAACCTTAAACGCAACATATAACAACAAAGCATAAACTAAGTAGAATAGCTCAATAAAAAAAAAAAAAAAAAAAAATAAGAAAAAAAAAAAAAAAAAAAAAAAAAAAAAAAAAAAAAAAAAAAAAAAAAAAA
>VUQS01022994.1:0-11789 GCA_015108495.1 Heterochromis multidens | reverse complement strand
ACAGTCTCAGGGTGCTGGATTTGGGGTGAAACTCTCCATGCATGGTAAGGAGCTTTCTTGTCTTGATGTCAGTGGCTTCTATCTCCTCCTTTGGCCAGCTTATTATCCCAGCAGGGTATCTGATGACAGGCAGGGCGTAGGTGTTGATTGCCCAGATCTTGTTCTTCCCATTCAGCTGACTCCTCAGGACTTGCCTTACTCTCTGCAGGTATTTGGTTGTTGCAGCTTTCCTAGTGGCCTCTTCATGGTTCCCATTTGCCTGTGGGATTCCAAGGTACTTATAACTGTCCTCAATGTCTGCAATGTTGCCTTCTGGTAGTACAATCCCCTCAGTTCTGACTACCTTCCCTCTCTTCGTTACCATATTAGAGATATCTGCTCTCACTGATATCACAGAAAGCCAAAAATAGAACAAAAAAAAGTCTCAAAAGCAGCATTTAGCGCCGTCTGGAGCCTGAGCTGTTGGCTCATAGGGATTACTTGCACATACAAAAGACCTCATTATATGAAACTTTGGCCATGTTTAACAAGCATCTACCACTGTAACAGAAAATCAGAACAACCATAATATGCACCTCACTGTGGCTCTGTTTTTGGTTTGGCGTTTACAGCACAGGTGGTTGCTCTAAAGCGACAGCCTGTGCTCCTTTTTGGAAACTTTCCTAAAGATTTAAGAGGCATTTCCAGGCATTAGGTGCAGCTGCTGGATTAGACCAAAATAAGGTGTTTGGGGTTCATAATCAAAGAGGACCTCGCCACTGAAAAGATTACAACAATTTAAATCCCCTCAGAAAACATTCCAGTGTTATAAAGAGAGACATTGTGGCAAAATAATGTGTTTTTGCACTTTAGCAGCTAGCTTTGCAGCATCCTGCCTGTGTCAAACACGGCTCCACGCTGAGGACGTGCCTGCCTGATCAGAATCAGAATACTTCATTAATCCCGGGGGGGTGGGATTAAAGCAAAGCCAAAGGTCTGACTGTTGGCTTGTGAAAAAAAAAAAAAAACAACACATTGACAAGAATGTAGAGGAAAAGAGAGGTGACCTATGGAAAGAAGGAACAAATGGACAGATTAAAAAAAAAGGCAAATCAGCAATAATCGATCATTGATTATTGGTCTCCATTTATCAGAGCACAGTCGCCACACAAAAACTGCAACTTCAGTCAGATCCTCAAATCTTCATCTTTGGCTTCTTTGTTTGGCTTGTTTTTAAAGCCACTGTACTTCAACCTTTGTGTTAAAGACTTCACACTGAGACGTGTCAAAGTGCAGAAGTCACCACACAGAGGACAGCCGGTGCTTGCTTAGAAGTCAGACCTGGTTTTGAGGTGGGCTTCTGTGAAGGTTATGTAACCAGTTATCAATTTTAAAAACCATTTGAACTAGAAAACAAGCCACTCTTTGTGGCGACAAAATTAAACTCAGTCTACAAATATTTTATGAAAGTGCTACCTGAAGGGCCGCAGCTGCTGTGACAGGCATGAAAATGTGAGGTGCTGATTTTTGTTTTCAATCTAGGTGAAAGGTCTCTTGATTTTCTGAGCCTGTTGGAAAATGTGATGTTGGAGAAACTGAGGTAAAATGTTTGTGTGTGCGTGTTCCTGAGAAGTTAAATAGCTTCAAACTGTAATGGACCTTTCAGGCACAATCGCATCCTTCCTGACGCATGATGTACCAGATAAAAAAATATATATATAATCCTTATTATCCCGGGCATTTAGCTGTAATTTTTCGGAAGAAACGTATGCATCTTATTACTATCTTTCTGATAATGAAAATGGTGAAACACAAAATGTGTTAGAGCTTTATTAAATGCATTCAACAATCAGGTCACCAAAAGCACTCAAAATTCATTTGTAATAATGCACTGGACTTGTTGTTTCCTACTTTTCTATTTTTCATGTCTCCTGTGAGATCTGTGAGGAAAAAAGAGGAATGCAAATGTTTTCACTCTGCTACTATTCACAAGACAGTTCTTGAGTATTTTACATTCAAGCCCAGTGTGGTTTTAGAAGGTTTGAGTAAAGCGATTTCTGTGAGCTTACTGGGATCAGAGTGAAGTTTTCCTTAAAATCTCAGTGTTTTACAGCTGACAGGTCAACTTTTGTCTAAACAGAAGCCTATTGATTGTCTCGTCAACAGACTGTTATCCGTGATCAGCTTGGGAAATGAACATGATTATTATTCAGTTTAAAAAAAAACAAAAAAAACACAGTTACTTAAAGACGTCTGATAGGCAGAATAGGTCACAGATCAAACTTGTTTCTCTGAATCAATCAGCAGAAGAACAGATAGCACACATATGGTACACTCACGCAATCTATATTGTGCCCATTTGTGCGGAAAAATACTCATACGAAACTGACTTTATACTGATAACACTGATGAAACCTTCTTTTCTCTGAGTGGAGTTTAACCTGTCCAAGCTGTACCTCGCCAATCCCAGCTGCCTTATGACAGCTGGGATTGGCTCCAGCCTCCCATGGCCCTGAATTGGATAAGGGGAAGAAATGGATGATATATCAGTCAGCCAATCACTGGCTTGTCGCAGATAAATGTGTTATCCAAAATGAAAAGTATTTTTTAAAGAACATAGTGCAGAAAAAGATTCTTGATATAATTTAAAAATTGTGCAATCACATAACTTTCTTCAGTAGAGCAACTCTAGCGCTGTCTTCAGCACATGTAGCAGAGTACACATCACAGCTGAGCAGACTGTATTACGTAAGTCATACACATATACAAAAAGCTCAGAGGAGACAGAGCATTCTCTGTTGCTGCCCCTAGGTTATGGAATAAATTGCCTTTCGATGTTAAACAGTCACCTATATTGTCCATTTTTAAAACTCATCTTAAAACACATTTATACTCCTTAGCCTACGACCCAGAATAAGACATTGATCTTACTTTTTTCTACTTACTTACTTTTTATTGGTGTTGTTTTTAACTTTTTCATAATTTTCAGTGTATTTATTCATTTTTGTGTACCTCACTTTGTATCTGCTGTGGTTGTTTTTAAAGTGTTTAATAAATAAAGTTGGTATGGTATGGTATAGTACACACAGTATGTAAACTTACATAAAATCCATTACTGGTCGAACAGTGCATTGTATAAAATACTGTACTATAGATGCAATGTTTAAATCTAACATAAGGACCTCCTGGCCTGATTTGTACAATTGAACTGTCTCCTGTGTATATAACGATGCTTTCATGTAGCTCAAAGTGACATTTTAAATCTAAATCTAACAATACTTCTAAATATTTCCATTCAAAAACTAATGATAGTATGCTAATAAACGCTTAGCACAAAGTGCAGCTGTAGATGATGGGATTATGGTTGGTTTAGCATGTATTTGGTAAAAAAAAAAAAAAAGTCAAAGTAAGGGACACATTTTAATTTTGCCATGATCGCCAGAGTTATCCTCCTGTTGAGTAGATCTCTGTTCCAATGTAATCCATCCACATAACAAGACAACTAAAAACCACAAATGCCAACTTCATGGTAGAGGATCACCAAATATAAATCTCAATTAATTGCCAATCTTTCCAACAGTAACAGATATATTTCAGTGTGGATGACAGCAGCCAAGCCTAAAGCCACATCCAAAGGAACATCTCTTTGCATCTGTGTATACATCATTGTCTAGACTCAGGAAAGATCTCTGAAGTTGTGAAACTGCACATGTGTGCCTCTGATAAGCATTGTGCTTATCTGCCACTGGCCCTGCTTCTTTGTCCCTGTCCTCAGTCTCTCTGACCTGGGCTGACTGCATCCTACAGATGTCCTGTTCAGCTGCAGCTGGACACAGTACCTCTCCAAACACACACATACGCACACACACACACAATGTTACTCTGAACCCGTCACATTCCTGACACAGTCTGGGGTCCCTGGTGTCGTAAGGAAGCCACGTGGGGGCTCAAATCCAGCGTGGCGGTGGGTTGATTATATAACTTAATTGCTTGGGTTGTTTCTTTTTTCTTTGTAGTCAAGTTTTTGTTCTTTTGTTCTTTCTTGGCCTCATCCTGCGCCACTTACTCATGCCAAATATCCACCACCACTGACATAACAGCAAGGCTCCTTGGCGATTGCTCTTATTGGCTGACGGTCAACTTGTGGAACATAACAGTTACTTTGAATATTAATGACATTAAAATAAACACAGAGAAACACCTGTAGCGGTAATTTAGGTACGTGATGAAAACGATATGGCTGTGTGTCAGTAAATGTGACAGAATATGAGCTAAAGCCAGGTGTTACTCTTCATTTAAATCACTTTGTGGCACTTTTACAATGTGTTGATCAGAAAGAGCATCAGTACATGGTGCAAAAAATGTTCATGCTGCTCATGAACATTCAAAGCTCTAAGCATCAGATTCTCTGCAAAATACATGCTTAGCAGTTTCTGAAACTCAGACTTTAACACTTTGGTAACTATATTTACAAATCGACACTCTTTTCTTTTCAAAATTATTATGCTAGATTATGGTCAAATATATAAGAAACAGAAGGAAACATCTAGATACACTATAACTGATATCATTTTCAGCCATCACCTTCAACATTAGAAACAAACTATCTTGCAGAAGACCTTGAGGATTTTCAAAATGCGTTCAGTATACCGTGGGTTTTTTAATGACGTGGGCTTTTCAAAGATATGAGAGGCGTTTATTTTTCCTATAAATTGATTATTACCTCTGTGGCTCAGATGGTAATACATTAAAGTCACAAACTGGAGCTAATGTGTACCATTTGTATTTTAAATACAGTGGCATTCTCTGAAGAGGCATTTTAAAGCTTCAATTTTGGTTTGCTGATTACTACTGTCTTCCACTGGTCACTGGAGACAAAAATCTTAACCCCAGTTGAGTTGTTCTCAGTATGACATACACAGAAAAAAAAAGTGCTTTTCGCTGGATATCATGGAATCTGACATGAGACCATGTTGACAAGAGGGACTCTGCAAATCAGACAAATGGCACAGGTCTGGGCCGCAGTAAATAAGAGAAAACACCACAATCTGAAAGTTTAAAAAAAATTAAAAAATGAAACTCATTCTTCAGTTTGGAACCTGTGGAAACCACAAACTTTATACTTATAGCACCATGCAGCAAAACTTTAAGGTTTTTGCCCCAGAAAGGCAAATGCTTGCACATGGCTCACATAATCCTGTGGTTTCCATTACAATTTCAGTAGTCTGATGACATTGAAGACAGATAAATCCTATATTCACAGAATAAAAAATGGCAAAATAGGAACCGAGCTGTTCCCTCTTTCCTTTTTATCCCATCTTTTGCCTCTTGACTGCTTTTCAGCAGCACGCTGATCTTTAGCTCATCAACATGTCGCGACATCTCCTCTCCACACACACGGCTCAGCTGATGATCGGGGGAGTTCGAGACAAGCGATCATCAAAACAGAGGACAGTGCGCCTTTTGATTGATTCTCTCTCTCTGTATCTGTATCTCTCTCTCTCACACACACACACACACACACACACCAAGATCCCATCAGGACACTGAGGCCAGCAGCAGCAGCAGCATCATCAACAACAGATCAGCTGGATATCTTGTTTACTGCTGTGTCGGATGTTTGCTAGGTATTTAAAAAGAGTAAATTATTGGCGCATTGATAGATTTTATTTAACCTAAGTTAGAATATACTAATCATTTTTAACATACAATGTGTGCCTGTTTTTTGGGGGTTTTTTTATGTCTTTCTTCTAGACACTGGTACAGCCATCACTGGTGATGCTTTTATGAGATTTTATGGTGCTTTGGAAGCAATTTATAGTCATTTTGTCTTTAAGAATGACCCATTTTTCACATCTATGCAGAAAACGTGTATCTGTAGTTCTAGGAATTGACTTTTTCACACTTATATATTACTAATTCCCAATAGAATATTCATACCTTTACCTTCTATCCATCAAGTACGTTGTCATGCTTTGATAGTAAAAATCATACCGTGAAATAGTACCGTGCTCTTATTTTGAAACCCATGTCCTTCTGGTAAACTTTCCGTTGCGTTTATATGCTAATAACAGTAAAAAAAAATTCCATATGTTCTCACTCTCTCTCTCTCTCGTACTCACACTAGTTGGGTGGATGAGCGGTAAGGGAAGCAGTGACAGCGGGATAAACACCACAAGGATCAGCTTCCTTGCCCTCCACAGCTTCCTGAACAGATCCATCCTGGCTGCGGCCTCCAGCCTCATGGGTGACCCGGGGCTCTGGGTCGAACCGGCCACAACTCAGCAGAACCGGGCGTGAGAGTCAAAAAGTGGCCTACGGAAAGCCTCAAGGCACAATCAAGCGGGGAGAGCCGGAGGAAAGAGGAAGAGGGGGTACGGTCCTCCCGGGAGAGCGTAAAGTTCTGTTTTTGGCTGTGCGCCTTAACGCACAGGCTGCAGACAGTGATCGGACGTGCGCGTGTCTCAGTGAGGTGAGATTGCTTGGCTGAGCTTTACTTCCACTGTGACTGATTCTCGCACCGTACACTACACACAAAGGTCCCCCTCTTCCTCTCTGTGTGTGACGCTCTCCGAAGTATCAGGTGAGGGTGCCGGCGTATTTATCGGGCTGCATAGGTATGCTAATTAATCACAACGTTGCCCCACCCTCTGTGCCTGTGAGGCCACCAATCAGGGTGGGAAAAAAGTTTGCACAAGGGCGAGGGTGTGTGCGTGTGCAAAAAAACTGTCTTTACACAAACATGTTACAGGGATGAGAAGGAAATACCGCGAGGTTTAATCAAATTATATAAAAGTAGACAAAACTGGTTCCTGCAGGAGATTCTCTTATAAAACATGTTATAAAAGGCAAATGATACCAATTATCTTAATTTATAGAGAAAGTCATACTACAAAGCGCTTCACAGAAGCAACAAAGCAATCAGGTCAATCATGAAACAGTGATCACGTATGATAAGCAACTAAAACAAACAAGCACAAGGAAGATCTGCAATCAGCTGCAACCATTACAACTACAGCAACACCTGAAACTAAATATGACAACTCCTACAACTAACCACTGCAACTACAAGGGAAACTACCGCGACAAAAAGTAATCACTGCAACTACACTGTAAAATCTAATAAGTTGCCAGTAATTAAAAAAAAAATTATGCAAACTCGTTGCTTTAAAAAAACGAAGTACAGTTTACTTAAGATAGCTAAGTTAGGGCAACTTGCTCATTCTGAGTGCACAGTATTTAAAATAATTTGATTTTTCTGAGTGAGCAATTTTAAATGAATTAGCTAAAATACTAAATTCAATCAGTATTGGTCACCTAAACCAACCACTGCAAATAAAGCAATATCTGCATCTACAGTAACATCAGCAACAAAATATGGCAACTACACCAACCACTGCATCTATAATAATACTTACAACCAACAATGGAAAATAGAATAGCAACTATACAGCAATACATGCAACCACACGTGACAACTACTGCAACTACAGTCACCACTGCCACTACAGCAACACCTGCATCTGTTGTAACTACAGCAGCCACTGCCCACACACAACCCCAGCAACCAAATGTGGCAACTATTGCAACAAAATAAAATCTGCAAAATCTCTTGACGAGAGCGTGTTTCAAGAGATTTAAACAAAGTTACTAAACATAGCAACTCTTACAATTAAAATACACCTGAATACAAACATGACGACTACAGCAACAAAACTAACCACTGCTGCCAGAGTAATACCTGCATCCAATCGTTCTTTAATGTTACTGAATGCAAAGTTGACAATGTTGCTCTGAAAGGTTTTTTGGCCAGTGGGCATGCATAATCCTAATTTTTGAAACTGCATCATGAATAAAGGGTTAATGCATGTACTGATTATAGGTTTAAATTGTGTAATACTGTATAACAGAAATCCTTAACACACCGCCAGGTATCCAGACATGTAATACAAGAGGCCAATATGGAAACCACTGATGTGTGGCTGCAGTCACACACTCCCATCTAGAGGATTCACTGAGTTAGTGCGAACAAGTGAATTTTCTGACCAGCTTTCCTTCACCAGACTCCTGCTGGCCATGATAATGATGTTGAAGTTTAGCCTATGTTGCTAATCCAGGTGAGGAAAACAACATAATTTAGTATCTTTGCTGAAAATGTTTCTATTCTATTAAGATTAATACAACTTTTATCTTTAAACAGTAATCTGTTTAATTTTTTTTTAATGAAAAATGCTGTGAAGGAACCAAACATTTTGATTTGCAGACCTCTGATTAGGGAGTTTAAGATCAATAATCAGAATGAAACTCCTATTTCTGTTGCAACTGGGCTACACACAGCAGTGATACCCAGGACATGCCCAACATCAGAGGAAATTACCAAAAACATCATTTGCCAATGTTTCATTTGGTATGTTGTGGTCTAAATGCACAGTATATAACTTACGAATTCTGCATGTGTGGCTTTAGGGCTGCAATGTTATCATGCTCCTTAATTAGGGGAGTATCCACTTGAAAGCAGGACATTTAATAAGCAGTAAAGGGCAGTCACTTAACAAATATTCACACACGCTTAGACTCCAGTTTGACAAAGATAAGTTAGATCTTACATGATGATCTAAATGCTGCAGAATACATAAATACGAAATAAATATAAATACATATACACATATAATCTTACAGTTCAGTATGCTTTGATTTGAACAATTCTAGAGTTTAAAAAGGCTGTGTGTAATTTGGCTAATTTTGGAACGTAACTTCATCAACATCATCTTAAAATCTTGAAAAAGACCATGATCTTAGTCCTTAGTGGTACTTATGCCCCTCTGTGTGGAGCCTAGTTTAATTACATTGTGAAGACCTGTTCGCTGTTGAACTTACTTTTCATCTTTGATGCTCTTTAAATACTCATCTTAAATATTGTAAGGCTTTCAAGAATGTGAAATGTCCTGTAAACACATTGCTGGAGTATTGTAGGAGTTGTATAGTAAACACTGTTAATAATAATAATGATAAGAAGAAGAAGAAGAAGAATGTGTATGTCTGCTATGACCAAATAATATTCATTTGACACCATGTAAATGAAGACAGGCTCATTAATCAGTAATGAAACCTTTATTACAAAATGACAATAGCATTTGTTAATCATCCACAAATACATTATATAGTATTTTAAAATGTATTTGTGCTAATGTCATCAAAAGGTAAGTGTTATTGTATCTTGTAATATATAAAGAAATACACAATACAATGTGTAATTCATCAAGTAATTTGTATTATACAAAATTAAGAAAAAGTAACAAATTGAATAACAAAATTGCTAAATATTATTTTTATATTTTTATATTTTTAATTGTTTGCAACAAATCCTTTCTATTAAAGTTATGAGCTTACTATTTATTAATTAAGGGTTACCAAAACATTTTACTCTAGTGACAGAAATTTTTTTTAAATCTCCGTTTTAGTAATGCTACAGAGAACAAAAGAACCTTTTTTTTTTTCCAGTGAATATGTTCCATCATGGCAGTTTTTGCATCCTTTTTCAGTCCTTTTCTTTCCAATTCCTTTAGTCCTTACTTAAGACTGAGGCTGCTATGCAGAATGCTCATGTTCTTTGATAGCCTTCTGAAGTGCTGTGCTGTTATTAAAATCATCCGAACTGGAACTTACTTTGTGGATGATGTTCAGTGTGAATCCATCCGTCTGCAGTCCACTTGCATCAAACAGCTCCCATTAGCCTTGTAACAGAAAATTCAATAACAGAAAATAGGATAGAGAAGAAAATAGCTGTACAGCAACAGGCTTTTTATACCCTGAGACCTCTCAGTTGTTTACACCTGCTGCATGTGTGTGTATCTTTACTTATTAAATACAAGTTTTATGTGGAGCTTCTCTAAATTCTTGCTTATCCACAGGAGGAGCTGTCCACCCCTCTGTGGTGCTGAATGCTGCTCATTAGCAGCAGTTTATTTTTAGTAGATCATTAGTTGGAGTCATGATCAGTACAGAACTGTTTTGACTACAGGTTAAATGTTTTGTTTCTGTGCAATTATGATAAGATAATAAAATGTGTGTAAAGTAAATAATGATTGGAAATAATTTAGAGAATATATGTAATTAAAAATAGAGCAAAAGACATTTTTTAATAGGAGCTAATTAGCTTAATTAGTAACATGACTGGGTTTCAGAAGTAAAGGTGAAGGAGAGCTACAAAACTCTGAAAGAATTTTTTCAGCTGTTTGTGAGGAAACAATTGAAATTTTTCCAACCTAAACTTGTTAATACATTTTTCATTATACACTGTACATATCATTTAAGGGTTTGGAGAGTCCACAGAAATCTGTGTACACGCTGCAGTGCAAGTTAAAACTTTACCATGCAAAGAAAAACAAAAATTCTGCACAAGATCCAGAAACAGTACTGCCTTCTCTGGGCCTGAGCTCATTTAGGAGTCACTTAAGTGAAGACAGTTTGTTTTTTAAGTGTGTTTTGTTACAGGTGCAGCAGTTGGAGACCCAGTGTGTCTTATGTCTGCTCTGAGGGAGGAAAAAAAATGCTAGATTTTATTATGCTACAACTGGCCTACATGCGCAGGAGGCATGGCTAGTGTGTTGAGGTTTCTCACATGACAGCATGTGCACATTCGAGTTGTCCGCTATATGGGACGTGATACAACCACTGGCTGCTAGGAAAACATGTATTCCCCGACTGGGACCGACTTGCTCTGTGAAATTAGTTGCAAAGAAAGAGCTGCACCAAAAACTTCCTAGTGACTGCTTTTGGTTGTTAGCAGATTGCAATGGTTGCCTTTAGTTTTTCATTTTTGTCTGCAGATACTTGCTAGCTATTAGCCAAGCAGTAGTACAACTTGATAAAGTGAAACTGAAAATGGAGAAGGTTCGCCCTTAAAGTAAGTAGCGCTTTATATTGTAAGGTAAAGACCCTACAATAATACAGAAAAAACCCCAACAATCAAACGACCCCCTGTGAGCAAGCACTTGGCAACAGTGGGAAGGAAAAACTCCCTTTTAACAGGAAGAAACCTCCGGCGGAACCAGGCTCAGGGAGGGGCAGCCATCCGCTGCGACCGGTTGGGGGTGAGGGGAGAAAGACATGCTGTGGAAGAGAGCCAGAGATTAATAATGGCTCATTAAATGCAGAGAGGTGTAAAAACACAAGATGAGTGAACAGAGGTGAGAGAAAGAGAAACACTCAGTGCATCATGGGAAACCCCCAGCAGCCTAAGCCTATTGCAGCGTAACTAAGGGAGGATTCAGGGTCACCTGATCCAGCCCTAACTATAAGCTTTATCAAAAAGGAAAGTGCCTATGTTAGTATAGGCACACGCCATGGATAATTTGCACATCTGTGACTATGAACAAGATATACTGGTTTTACATCCACACATGTTGCCATCCAGATGATGTCTTTTTGAGGTACAACATTGCTTATTTCAGCAAGATGATGCCAAACCACATTCTGCACATACTTTTTTTGGATGTGGTAAAAAAAAAAAAAAAAAGACAAAAAAATTTTTTTTTATCAAACAAAAAATACAACAAAGGAGACTCTAAACTGTAGTGCAACTGAAATCTTATAGTATTGTGAAAAAGTCTTGAGCCACCCCTAATTTCTTTATAGTTTTTAGGAAAAAGGGAAATAGGTGCAGTGATTTATTGAAATGTTCAAATATAAATGGAAATACAGTATATACTATAAGGCAAAAACCTGCCTTTTCTCCCTGTTTTCCTTCCTTAAGAATGGCTTCTTGACAGCCACTCTTCCATTAAGGCCATCTCTCAGGTCCTGTGTCA
>VUQS01022992.1:0-13262 GCA_015108495.1 Heterochromis multidens | reverse complement strand
GATTCAAATGCCAACATCTTCGCTTTGTTCCAAGAGATGTGCTCGATGTGGAACCGGAGTCAAGCCGAAGTGCTGTAGCAGAGCTCGGTTGAACCTCATTATAACTTTTCAATTAGAGGCTGATTGAAGTCTGGGGCAACTACAGAATCAGAAACTCTCCAACCAATGGGAGCCTTTTTAATCATTCCCTTTGGTTCAAGGGGAAGCTATAAATGAGAGACAGTAATGAATGGTACTGCACTGCAAGAGAAAAGGGGAGTGCTAAATTTGTGTTTTTGTTGAGGAAGTTAATGTTTTTGATCAATAGAAACTGCCTTGGTTTGAAGCACCCAAAATGTGAACAATGTCATTCATACTCCACATTTAAAAAAAATTTGGTGCCCCTGGTGTCTCTACCACCCATCCTGCCAGCATTCCTTCCTATCTGCTGCTTGTACTGAAGTTATAAAACAAAAATGTTGAGAAACAATATTTCTTGGATGGGAGGTCAATTTCACCCATCTGTCAAAATGTCTTTGAAGAGCTGAAGTTCAGTCTGACTGAACTCTCTGCAGAGTGCCCAATTTAAGCTAAATAGGGAAACTGTGGCCAGTAGTTTGCAGGGCTTTACTCTCCAGGTTGACTGGTTGGTTGGTCAATATGTGCTCCTCCAACCAAATTCTCACTGATTGGACAATTGCTAGTTTGCTTTCATAAGGAAATTTGGACTTAATGGAGACTTCAGCTGTAGGTGTAACTTATTTAACGTTTATCAATGGTTACTTAATTGAAGAAGTTGCCTATTATCTAAAAAAAAAAAAACCTGATAACTTGTCCATTAGGATCTTCTGCCAGCTTCTGTCATTAATGTTTGAGGACTTTAGTGTGAAAATATATGAATTGGCTTATTTCAGCATTATGTTTGTCTAATAAGCATTTTAAAAGTCCACATGCATTGAGCCACAGCTTCCATGGCAGCACTGTTTGCCAGCTTCTGCAGTTATTTCATCAAAATGCATAAAATTATATCACTTTTTTGATTATGATTGCTCAAAACAGCTCAGTTCCTCTGCTGAGTCACCATTTGATATGTTTCTATTTTCACATGGATATGGGCAAGTTCCCAGTCTGTGGAGCTGTTATGTTTTTCCCTTATTTTTGTCTTTATTTGTTGTCATATGCACAAAAAATAAAAATCATAGGAAGCCAATTCTGGCTAGTGTGCCAGATGGGAACTAAAATTGTGTTTGTGTGGCCAAAAGAGTTCCTGTGTGTACACAGGACATTACAGTGGAGCTATATGGTGAAAGTCTCACGTTTGAAAAAAGGCGGAGCACACTCCTGGTCTCACTCCTTACCTGAGGCGCTGCCCGCAGGCTTGGAATCTGTGTACTCTTCACCTGGAAGCTACTTTGTTGTTGCTCAGAGCTAAAACCAACCTCTCACTTCCAACAATGATCCTTCACACAAAATTGGGGTCAGCTTCAAACAGAAGTTTGTTTTCACTCCCTGGGTAAGTTTAAGGTCTGTGGTGAAATCACAGCATTCACACAGTGCAACTGGTCATAATGGGAATGATATAAATGTAGTAGCTGTACTGGAATCTGCCTGGACGTGCCAGAGAAGATGACCTTGAATGGAAAATCAACAAGCTTTAAATTGAGGAACATTTTTGGTTTTCATAGGCTGATTCTCAGAACGTTTAAAATGGTGGGGGCTCATATTAAATTAAGTAATGAGGGCAGAGTATGTTCAACTGTGAGACAAAAACTGTTTTGACTCGTTACCCCTTGCAAGCCTACTAGGAGTAACCGCTGAAGCTCTTTTCTGAACTGAGTGGTTTCTGTCATATTTGAGGCCTGCTTATAGAACAAAATGACTGGATTTGCATCAGAGGTTAGTGAGGGTGGTCTCTGCCTATGCAGTTACCCTGGGAATTACCCGGAAACTATTCTAATGATCCTCAAACCATGTTTTTATTGATACATACTGAGCCTTAAAAACTCATCATTATGGGTACAGGGGAGATCGTCAAATTTCATCTTGATGGAGGAAAGAGTTAAACACTGATTTGATTTCAATGAGAGGGGATGTGCTTAATATGGTCATCTCAGGCACACAGGACCCCAGCCACCTGCTGTTGTGTTTGCAGGGGGCAGCCAATCAGAAGTAAGCTGGCCTGAAATGGAGAGGAGCTAAAGCAGTGGATGAGCTGAAGGTCTGTTGAATAAATTAAATAAAATTATTGTAAACTATGAATCATGCAAAGCTACTCTAGTAGAGCTGGGGATGAACATAATTTAAGATTTCAATGTAAAATAACTCTTAAAAGATTTCATAACCTGCAAAGCTTTTTAGGTTTACTCATAATTAATTGCCGTAGTAGTAAGGTTGGTGACAAAAGTGCACTCATGGATGATTTAGGTAATCTAGAGATAACATGGAGATGTTTTTCCCTGCGATCATTAGGTACAGTTTCAGTAAACCAGGATTTTCTTTGGCTGACTCCAGCCTTAGTGGATCATTAGTATCAAAAGCTTGCAATGAAGTGAGTGAATTTTTTTTTTTGTTAGAGGTAAAGAGACACAAAATGACCAAAAACAGATTTTAAAATGACAACAAATTGGAAGCCAACAGATGTGAAATTGTTCCAAAGTGATACAGAACACTACAGTCTGGCCTGCATCGAAAAGTTTTCACCCCCCCCCGCCAAGTTCTGCTTCCGACAAAAAAAATGTAAGTAAAACTTGTGTGCACTCTGAGAAACAGCAAAACAGCCGAAATCAGGACACCGTTCTGCTGCTCCTCTGATTCTGACAAGATACAGTATGTTTGGTGATGTCAACTCATCTCGTGTGCTGGCAGATCGTCTCATCCCACTCACCGCCTGACTGACATCCCTCTGTACTCCTTCCTGTCTCTTAGGTAGTGGCAGGCGACGCAGAGAAATCTAACACATTTTAAGGACGAATGTTTTGCCATTACGTGTGGGTGTTTTTGTCTTTTCCATTCCTTTCACACTAATGGGCCTCCTCTGCTTTCCTCCCCACCCTCCCCTCATGTGAAAGAGTTGTCCTCCGGTGCAGTTGGTGTAGGAGCCGGGCTCAGACAACACAAGCCTGCCAACAGTCTGCTGCAGATTCCTGCAATCCCTCTTCACAGTCTCCTTATCCCGGGCCTCATTATCCCAAGGCTCTGGCAGTCACCAGCTGCACAGAAAACATCCACAGAATCTGCTCTGAACAGGCCTGGAGCATCTATATTGTATGTTGAGCAAACCAGTCACATACATCTTGGTCCACTGGGGGGAGTCCCTTATGGATGCCTTACTTCAGTGGGGTTTGAAGGAGTCCTCCCTGAGAAAGAAGAGAGACTATTTCTGTAAAACATCAGACTTGCACTCATGTGCTCATTTGCTGTTTCTATGGTGAAGCCACTTTCTTTATTTCTCTCACTCTCATTTCAAACATTAATCTTCACATTTCATATTTAAGGGCTTTGATCAGTTTTGTGTGCTGCACATCATCATGCAAGTCGTTTCACACAGCCGGGGGCTACCATCATTATTATCAATCAAAGTACAGTGCAGAGCATTACAAAACGCCAGCACCAAGCCGCACTTTTCTTAATTATACATCACATACAAGGTCCTGCAGGCTTCAAAAGGTGAGAGCGAGTGTTTGGACAGTGTACCGTACACTCTTCATAAGTGGACTTGAGCAACCAGGTGTTTCCTTGAAAGTGTTTGAGGGCATTCAGCTCCCGTTGAAATCCCAAGCCTTTATATTCTGCTCCCTCAGATGCCCTCACCCTGTTCTCTGTTCTCACGCGTTATGCCTGCCTGTGTGTTTGCCGTCTCTCTCTTTTCTCATTCGTCCCTTTGAAGTCGGGCTTTCTCGACAGTCTGAGCTTTCCAACACTTGTCATTAGGAGCAATGCTCCCCCTCCCTCTCCCTCCTGCATGTCTCATTTCACCCAGCGGTGAGGGGTGGGTGTGGGGGTTATAGTCTCACCTAGCGACAGGCTGATCTCCCTGGCTGGCTGGGGGTAGGGTGGGGTGGTGGGGTAAAAAGTGAAATACTGCAGCACAGTCGTCTTCTTCATTAGCGCCTAATTACATTTCCTGCTTATAGACAGAGACTGCTCCTTTGATGTAAAACTAATTAATTGAGATTTCTAAAAAAAAAGAGAAGAAAGAAAGAAAAAAAGAAAATACAGTAGAGGGATTAGCAGAAGCACCGTAGTTATTAAGGTTGTGATTATCTGCTCTCTAAAATAGTATTTTAGCAATTTAGGTGATTAAACAAAACGAGAACAATGAGAATCAATGGTGATTACAGAGCGTTTCAGGTTATGTCAGCCTCTGAACCTATATAACACTGCTTGAGAAATCCATCACATGCTGCAGACTGACAGAAAACCATTTGGTAGCAGAACTAATGTAGCAGATCCCACAAGTGCAATGACTGCAGGTCACAGCGAGGTCAGAGAGGGCTGAGATAATTTACTGCCCTACCGGTGATCATAAAGTCATCATAACAAACTGTTAAACTGAGCATTAAGGTTTGACCTTGACCAAATAATTTTTATTCCACATACTACTGAAGTGTATTCTGGATCTTTTCACCACATGTAACTGACTTCAACAGCAGTTTCAAGTTGCTCATGACCTAAAGTTTATACAGGGGGTTATTATAAGGGGTTAACAGCAGAACTTCAAGGCTTGACATCCAAATCACACCTTGTAGTAGTGCCAGTCCATCATCTTCAGTTTTACAGCATTTCCTCCAATCACAGTTTTAGCTTAAAACATGCACTTTCAGACTTCTTTTTTTTTTTTTTTACCTTTAATAAACTGCTGTAGTTGACATCCTCCAGCAGTAATCATACATATATATTCAATCTGAAAGAGGGCTGTGCAAAGTAAATTTTTTTCTCCTGCAAACAGATGATTTGTTGCACACAAATTCTTTTTTTTATATAATCAAATCATTGGGAACAAAACAGCTGCACTCAGGAGTCCAGCATCTCTGAAATTGTTGCTAAAATAATATTTTTCTCTGTAGATTAGATTCTAGGAAATCATCAAATAGCTGGAATTCTGGGAATTCCAGCCATCTGATGATTTAAAGGAAAGACAGCTAGTATTTCTGGGCTTCCAGTGTAGCAATTAGATGTGCTGTTTCATCTGCTGGTTTATGGATACATTTTGTTTTTTAAGCAAAAGGAAAGAGATAGCCAGTGGTTTCGAGATTGCAGTTCATTAATCTCGCTTTTGCTTTTCTCAGGGACTGTTTTGTTACGTGCAACCAAAGTCTGCTCAGAGCTGATTGATCACTTCTACTTCATACTTTTCAGTTCTATTCAGTTTTATTTATGTAGCACCAGTTCACAACAACATTCGCTGTATATCATAAGGTAAAAACCTTACAATATTAGAGAGGAAACTCCAACAAGAACTTGGCTACAGTGGTAAAGAACTCCCTTTTAACAGGATGAGACCTCTAGCAGAATCAGGCTCAGGGAGGGCAGCCATCTGCTGTAACTGGTTGGGGGGAGTGAGAAGAAAAAAGAGAAAGAAGAAGAGCATAGAGCGACAAGGACAAAAAACACAAACTATGGGAGAGAAAAGACAAAAGTTAATGACAATGCAATAGTGGCATAGGGAGTGAAAAGATGTGGGTGGAGAAGAAATGTTCAGTGCTTTATGGGAAATCCCACAGCAGTCTGACCTTATAGCACCACAACTAAGGGATAGTTGCAGGTAATCTGATCCAGCACTAACTATAAGCTTCATCAAAAAGGAACATTAGAAGCCCAATCTTAAAAGTAGAGAGTGTGTCTTCTTCCTGAATTCAAACGGGGAGCTGGTTCCACAGAGGAGGGGCCTGATAGCTGAAGGCTCTGCCTCCCATTCTACTTTTAGAAAGTCGAGGAAGCCAGCAGTCTGAGAGCGAAGAGCTCTATTGGGATAATATGGTACTATGAGCGCTTTAGGATGTGACGCGGCCTGATTATTTAAGGCTTTGTATGTTAGGAGAAGGATTTTCAATTCAATTGTGGATTCAACAGGGAGCCAATGAAGAGAAGCTAATATAGGGGAAATATGATGTCTCTTTCTAGTCCCCGTTAGTACTCTTGCTGCAGCATTTTGGATTAACTAGAGGGTTTTTAGGGAACTATTAGAACAACCTGATAATAATGAATTACTATAGTCCAGCCTAGAAGTAATGAATGCATGAACTAGTTGTTCAGCATCACTCTGAGACAGGATGTTTCTAATTTTAGAGATACTGCACAGATGAAAGAAGGCAGTCCTGTGAAGGACATATCCTGGTCAAAATGACTCCAGGGTTGCTCACAGTCTTGCTGGAGGCCAAGGTAATACCATCCACAGTAAGTATCTTGTTAGATGCAAGTAGAAAATTACCAGACAACCAGGTCTTAATGTCTTTAAGATATACTATCTGGCTTCACACATAAACATAAACAGGTATCATCTGCATAGCAATGAAAATGTATGCTGTGTTTTCTAAAAATTTGGGGAAACATGTATAATATAAAAAGTATTGGTCCCAGCACAGAAAGTAATGAAATGAAATGAAAGTAATTACAAAAGGGACTACATATAGAAACCAGAAATGTTGCTTTAAAATTCTGTATATTATATGCTGAAATATTTGCAGCAGAGGCATATTTGAAATAAAAAAAACTGTCTGCATGGGTGTGTGTTGGGATATTTTAGGAGTTTAACAGTTTATTCAACGGCTTTGTAATCACCTGGGTAGACTACTGCAATGCCTTATTTTTGTGACAGAAAAACTGAGTCGTGCCTATCACATTCTTAAACATCTCCACTTGCTATCAGTTCACTTTAAGAGTGACTTAAAGATGCTGCTTCTGGTCTATGAATCTCTTAATTGCCTGGAGCCAGATTACATGTCTGACATGCTTCCAATTTATCAACCCAACAGCTTTCTCAGGTCACTAGACAGATGTCTCCTTCAAATTCCCAGACCTCATTCTAAATCTGGCGATAGAGATCAGTGTTTATGCACCCAAAGCACAGAACAGCCTGTGTAACTCGTTTGAGGCTTGCAAAAACACTATCTTCACCTAATTAGTGTTTTACATCACTTTTTAGTGGGAGTTGTCCTTCTCTGTCTATTTATTTGAACACTTTTTATTGTTTTTCTGACACCTCTGAAAGCCCGTTGCATTACTTCTGTATATGATTACATTTGTCAAATTAACTTCAACATGTGCACAGACCAATTCAAAGCTGCTGTGACCTCTAACAAGATAATTCTCATGTTGTTACACTGCAACACCTAACAGGAGCCAAATGCAAACTTGTTTTGGTCCCAAGTTGGATGGGAGCATTTTCTCCTGAGGAAAAGTGTGATCACGATGAAAGCCTAACAACATGGCCGTCTCGGGAATCACTGCTGCGCAATATTTTGCAGATGGTGAGTGTAATTAGTGTCCTGGTATTAAAGACACTTCCAGTAATGGTTCCTTCCTGCTCTTGCTGGCTCAGGGTAATATTTAACCCAGATAAAAGTTTAACTTCTTTTAATTATTTCACTCATAGTTGAATGATTTGTAGATCTCGCTCAGTATTAGGTGGCACTGTCCCCTGAATAATCATGCTGGTTTTTTGAGACTTGTGTCATTGTTCACAGACATTTTATTGTTAATAATCAAACTGTACTCACCAAGTTAATTGCTGAGATGCAGCAGTAAAGAAGCAGAAGTAACACCAGCAGTGAGACTCAGGCTGGAACTAGAATTTAAAATAAAGGAGGCAACGCTGTATACATTTGGAATCACCTCATTGGTGACAAGGTTGATTACTGCACCAGTGTTGCTGAAAGATTTAGATAACTAACAAGGGTGTCCATACTGTGCCAGCTGTGCCTAAAGTGTGCAGATGTGTGCACTTCTGACAAAAACGTGGTCAGATACCCTGGACATGCAACAAGCTGCAGGACAATAAAAATAATACCTTGCCGAAGCGGCTCGTGGTTCAGTACTCACAAGTCATCCAGCAGTAAAAAGTTGAGAAAGGTTCAGCTTAATGCCAGTTTCCTCGAACAATCTGGTGACACCCATTTGCGCCTGTGCTTTTTGCTTCTCTGAGAAAAAAAGGCACAGATATTTTCTGCTGCAGCTCAGCTTTTTAAAAAACTCTTTTGGGAATGTAGGACAGTTCAGCCATCAGAGTCAGTGGTTTCAGCATTCACCTTTCAGTATATGACTCTAACATTAAGCACACAGACATTTGGAGACACTAATGAGGGTTGAAAGTTTTTCCTTCTGCAGTCTGCATGCCACTGTGTATTTACTAAAGTAACTTTTTGTCAGTGTTTGTATTTTTACTCAAAGATTTGTGTGTACCAGCTTCTCCTGGACCTATTATCCACAGAGTACAGAGGTGGCTCTGCCTTGGTATCTCTAAAGTCAGATCACGTTTCAACATGTTTGAGAACCAAACAGTAGTAGTTCGAATAACAGTTGGGGTTATTTCCTTGGGGGGAAAAATCATGATGGACAAATTCTGTGAGCTACAGTACATGGCCCAATCATCTGTGAATTTCTTGTGGTAACCAGCTTTGGGTCCAGCTGTTTTGTGGTGCCACATGGAACCTGCTCGTATCTCTTTTCCACATTGGTGAAAAAAAGATATTACGAAGCTGACAGTAGGAGTTTGAGGATCTCATGTGGTGCCAGAGCCCTGCTGGTCAGTAACAGGCTACTTCAATCAGATGATTTCATAAGTCAGGCTTGTTTCAAAACTGTTGAAACAGATAATTACTACACAAAGTGTCTGTCAACATCATCACAGTTTGCATACTTCATACAGAACTTCCTGTTCCTAACCCGAATTCTCACTGCAGATGTTTATGCATGTGTTCTGTACAATGAGGGAATTTTACCAAAATTTCATGAGCTCATTTTTTCCACCTACAAATATTTAGATACCCTGACATAATAAATGTGATGGAGTACAGTCCAATCAATTAGCCTGAAAGACTTCAGAATCAGCACTGGCTCATGGACTGTTAAAATGAACATACTTACATATCTCTGTGGTCCAACTTTCCTGTCACTCTGTTTTATCTGGCAGCAACCTGTTCTCACTCCCAACTCTGCTGATGCTCAGTCAGAACCTGTTGGACTCACACTGTGATGCAGAGGACACCCTTTAGGTACTCTTCAACATGGGAGTCCAACAGAGTTCGACAGGAATCCCTCAGTGACACAAGGAGACTACGGTTAAAAGTGCTCCACTGGTGGCCACTGTTGTGAAATCTGTAACTGTAGTAACCAAGGACACACAACCATGATAATTTTGGAGAAGCTTGTTGTGAAAGGGTGTATTTTCTCACCTAAACCTAACCAAGTAGTTTTAGTGCCTAATTTAATGCTAAATTTAACAGGGACAGAAAAGGTAGAGTCACAAACAAAACCTGAACTCTTGTCTTTGGTTGGAGGTCCCTGTGATTTGGACATCTGCCACACCACCTGCCTCCTTACACAGGTTTTTGTTCTTCATTCGAAAATGACACTAAAAGGGGGGTAGGTTAACCCTTCTGTTTAACCCTCACATACTGTTCAGATCCAATTTGACCTGTTCTGACATTTGACTGCAGTAAAAATACCCTAAATGTCATTCATTCATCCTAAAATGTGATGACTTTTCCTAAAGTCACCCAAAATACACAAAAATTAAAAAGTTTTAAAATTGTATACTGTTGTACAGGCGCTACAAATGTTTGTACATTGAGGCTGTTCAGGGTCAAAGTTGATCTGTATCTATTCAGATGGATCTTAGATCCACCAGTGTGGGTCAAATCAAAGAAAATGAGGGGTTTTAGGGAATCCTGAAACTATGAAACTGGACACACCATGTCTGTGTTTATTTTCAAGGGGGACCACAAGACTGTCACGAAGAACCGTTTGTGTTTCCACAACATTTGCCCAGGTTCCCTCAGAGACCTGCTGGTCTGTGAAGGATCATGGGGGACTCTCCAAATAGTGTAATAGTAAAACAGCATGAGGGTGACCATATATGCTGCACATAAGGAACAGAGGTCATACAGATGTCAGAGCATGCCTCGACAGACATGAAATCTATAATAGGGCAGCACAGTGGTGGAGTTTAAAATCCCAGCTGGGCCCTTTCTTTGTGGGCTTTGCATGTTCTCCCTGTGTCGGCGTGGGTTTCCTCTGGGTACTCTGGTTTCCTCCCACAGTCCAAAGACTTGCATGTTAGTTAATTGGTGATTCTAGCCATGGATCAGAGGTAGATAACTTGTTAGAAGTGTATAAAATAATGTGCTGTATGAAATTAGTGTGACCTGTAGTCAAAAGAGCTTTGAGTGGTCAGTAAGACAGGTGCTATATAAGTCATAAGATTATAAAGACACCTGAGCTGCCATTTCAGTAGGAAACACATGTACACACAAGGTTTCCTACCATTGTTTTGAATGCACAGACTAATATGCAATAAGTGTTTTCTTTCTTTTTTAAAAATTAATTAATTAATTAATTAATCACTGTTGAATTAATAATTGTAGATGGTAGTTATGGGGATTTTTTGTGATATAGCAGTGGGGACAGTGTTTAATGGCTGTAATAGTTATACATGGTTGTATAATAAATCGTAACAGCTGCAGAATGCGCTCGCCATTTTTACTTTCAATGAAATATATTTAAATCATCATGGCTGTCATGTTTTCATGTTTTCAAGGATTAATCCTCCATCTATTACTGTCAGACAGGCTTTTTATACAAATACTAAATAGACCTGTAATTCAAAATTTAGCATAGACATTAGGGAATTCTTGGTCTGGATACTGTGAAGCCATGAAATATGAACAGTATGTAAGGGTTACATGATGAGAAGAGGCCAGTTGGGAGGGACAATGGCCTCAGTTTTCTGATAAACCGGCTATTTGTCATTGGTCAGGTGTATCAGCTCCTTGCTAGCAGTTTATTTTTAGTCAAAGAGGATGTTAAAAAAAAACAACTTACAGTTTGACAACGAGGAGAGTTTGACAACTTCAATCTATCTGTTCATGTCACATTTTCTTGTTGCAGTAGGGTGTCTCATACACCCGAATCAACCCACCGTACATTAATGATTGCCTAAATTATAGATATAAGACTCAGTTCGTGGTAAACTGGACATGTCCTTTAAACGGTTAAAAATGTTTTCAGCATGGGGCACACATATTTTCAGAATTGTGCAGGAGGTCAGGGCATCAGGGATTCGAGCTCTGTTGAGTCATAAGCGTGCTCCAGAAGGGTTTGTCATGCCTGAGCTCTGCCTGCGGCACTCTCCTGCTCAGGAGCTGTCAGAAGCAGTGTCTCCCTGCCAAGCCACAGCGGGCAGAAGCAGGCGCATGAAAGCACCGGCTCCAACCTCCACACACACAAACAGACGCACATAAGTGCTTAAACCAGAAAAAAAAAAAAGACTTAATAAAACTGCATTCATCAGACATCAGATCAGTTAAATCCTTGAAACTTCTGTTCCATATTCATGCAAACATAATAAATCTATCTCAGCGATGCTCATGCGCTCATGCTCCTCTGTTGCAGAAAATTGACCATATAATTAGCACTTGGGGTGAATTTGCTTACTCATCTCCTCTGCAGATAAATGAGAGCACACACCGTTGCACACCTTGTGCTCATCAGTTACCCGAGTGAGACAGGTGGTGTTGGATAGTCAGCGTGTGTGCCCTCTCCATAGCAGTATGTGCTGGCATTCTCCCCTGCCACACTTTTGCCGCCTACGCACACGAGCATTGCAGATGGGCTCTGGTGTAGCAAGAATGCTCCTTCACAGTCCTTCGTGGAAGGAAAACACACTGTCACTTTCTCACCTTTAAATCTTACAAAGTCAATGTCCGTAGCACAGAGGTCATTTGCACAGTTTACTCGTCAATTAACCAATTAGCGAAAGAACAGAATTGTGATTCATTTTGCTGACTGACAAGTAATTAAAGTAATTTATCAAGTAAACCTTTCCAGCTTCCTGGATGAAAGGATTTGCAACTTTTCTTTTTATTTTACTGATTATATTTTTGTTTTTTTGGTATTTTGGCTCTGAATCATTTTTACAATTTTCTGAAAGACTAAAGATGAAAAAAAACACAGTTTAATTGATTTTGGCAGTGATCAGTCACAGCTCTTCATTGTTTTTAAAAGCATCCTTTTAACATGAGTAATTGAGCGATGGCTTGTACTCAAACAAGAGCTGCCTGTTATTATAAGAGCATAACACAGGCAGGTTAAATGTTGGTAACATTCCTCTCAAATTTCCCCTTTAATAGTTTGGATAGGTTTAACTGTTTTTGTCCTGCAGCACATTTTTGAGCACATTAACACAAACTGTTCAATGTGTTAAATGTTAATTTTTTTAAACAAGTGATTCTCATTTACCTGTAAAGTACCTATGCAAGGATAGTGTGCATAAACCTTGTCAAAAAAGGCCAAAGTATCACAAACCGGGCTGCATGGCCACAACAAAAAGGAGATGCACGCAAATGCCACAAAAGAAACAAAGACAGAGCTTAAATTAACCACTGTGTGTGCAGTCAGTATAATCAGTGGTGTCAGTGAGTGCATGAGTGAAGAAATAGTGCATCCGATGTTGTTTAGTGCAAGAAACCAAACCAAGAAGCAACCAAAATTCAAAGCAGGCGTCTCAGAGACGAGAGACACACAGCAACTAAGCTCTAAGGCAGGGGTGTCAAAAATAAGGCCTGGGGGCCAGAATTGGCCTGGCAATGACACTGCCAGGCCAATTCTTCAACAAAGCCCACTGGATGGCTTTGGAAAATGTGAACTGTATTTTCAGTTTTATATTATTAAAAAAATTATATTATAATACACTATCCCAAAAAGTTGAATCTGTTCATCTGGACGTGGCGTTTTTTAGTGGGAGAAACATTTCGTTGCCAACTGGTAACTTCTTCAGTCTCAGCTGACTGCAGACTTCCCCAGCCTTATAAACAGTATATTTGCATAATGACAGAAACCAGCACCACTGACTAACAATGGGCCATTTGGTCAGTTTCATGATCAATAGTATTCAAATTGTCATGACCATTGATCAATGGCCATGAGTACCATTCACAGAGATTGGGGAATGGCTGCAATCACAGCATTGTAAGATGGTGACAGATGTACCCTTAGGCCCCCTCCTCGGTTCAGAGATGGTCTTTCCCTTTTCACGTAAATGGCCTCCTTGACTCCCCGTTCAAACC
>VUQS01022991.1:0-14759 GCA_015108495.1 Heterochromis multidens | reverse complement strand
CTCTTTCACAGATTGGAGAGCCTCTGCCCATCTTTACTTCTGAGAGACTCTGCCTCTCTATGACATCCCTTTTATAGCTAATCATGTTACAGACCTGATATCAATTAACTTAATTAGTTTCTAGATGTTCTCCCAGCTGAATCTTTTTGGACTTTCTTGCTTTTTCAGACATTTGTTGCCCCCGTGCCAACTTTTTTGGGACCTGTAGCAGGCATCAAATTTGAAATGAGCTCATTTAGTGAATGAAGGTGTACAGTTTCCCAGTTTCAACATTTGTCATGTTATCTATGTTCTATTGTGAATAAAATATTGGCTCATGTGATTTGGAAGTCCTTTGGTTTTCATTTTGTTCAAATTCTAACGTCCCAACTTTTCTGGAATTCGGGTTGTATACTTTAAATAGTATTTTACATCTTATTCCATTCTCTTAATTCTATACTAAACCTTTGACTTTACATTTAAATATCCACTTTGATAAGAACATTCACAGCTGTCATCATAAGCTGTCTGAACAATGGAAAATAATAAACACGTGACTATTTCTCATCACCTTTCCTCATACATGATGTGAGCCATGTTAACAGACTCCTGACTATAGCTTGTAATTCTCTGCCAGAAAGTGAATGTCCAACTATGGTATTAACATGGGGAGCAGTTTGATACACACCCAGGGTGCTGCTGGAAAAGTGTAAGCCTGTTATGTCGACTTTCACAGCATAAATAAAGGTTTCGAGCTTTGCCATGAAAGCCTTTGTAACACAACAGCAGTCATTGCAGTGGTCCCACTCTTCTGCGTTTATCCTTGCACTGCAGGCAGCTGGGTTTTTGGGAGATATGCCGTAAAATCGAAGCTCACATTTTAGCCACCTGTCAGTCACTGAGCTGCTGTAAGTTCTTGCTGAAAGGAAAGCAAAGCATGTATTCTTTTTCTTTTTTTTTGCACACAGACATTTCTTCAAAGACTCTTTTAGAGTCTTTGAAGAAGCATTACGGCAGCAAGCAGGAAGGCAAATGAGCACAACATAAAGGGCATGTGTTAGTTTTTAGCATAAGCAAAAGGAGGTAACCAATAATGACCTAAATGGCTAACAGAGTAGAAATGAATAAATTAAATGATGTAAACTGGCTCCTTACTTTTTTTTTTTTAACTAAGTTCTCAAAGAAAGGTAACAAACTGCAGCTAGGTGTTACATGTTGCTCTCATTCATAAAAGCTGCTGATGGCAGTGAAGTCTCATCAGCGTCTCACAGGCTACACATTTGTTATGCAACCACAAAAGTCTATTTGGGGCATCTTCAGAGGGATTTGATCATCAATAATGAATGGCTTGCCCCTGTTTCAGAATGCGCTGGTTTAATTTTGATCACACGCTCACAGTCGGGAGCGTGCACGTTGTCTGGGAGCTCATTTACCAAACATTGCCTGTATCGCATATATGCAGTAGTGACGCCTAGAGTGCACACACGCAGCAGACTCTAGAGCTGCATTTACAATTCACAATGTGTGAAGTTGTGATATAACTGTCGGTTGTCCTGTTTTTGCATTTTTCCCCTTCTGTTCTAGATGACTGCTGAAATAAACAGAGCACTTCAGTAACAGACAATGAGACGTCCCTTTCATGTATTTGCAGCAGCGTGCGCTTGAAAGCAGAAGATGTTTGATGCAGCAGCCTAAACGGAATGAGTTTAAAGACCTTGCATGGAGTCAGGAATGTTGTTGATAGACATGCAGAAAAGACTTCAGAGAAGATGATGAATTATACATGCAGTATATGCTGACTGCACTACAGACTACATGTCAGTGTGTCTAGGGTTCCCAAATGTTTTAGATTTTGAGAGAAAAATGCCATAACCATTTAGAGTCATTACTGTTTCAAAAGGTTACAGCATGTGGTGGGAAAAGAAATCAGCTTGCAGCTAGAGAGTTTCAGATTAATTCAAGGATGTAAATGTGAGCTGAAGTTCATCTGTGTTTTGCTGAAGAATTGAGTTTAAAGCAGCATGAAATGAGTTTTTTGCTGAAAGAATTTGGATATATACAAATGACTCCCTCAGACTGGTTCAGGGTGGATAAACTGGTGTTTTACTGTGGATTTACTCCTGCATGTGTTCAGAAATGCTGCGTATTGTGTCAGCATTGATAAGTGATGTTTGAGTTCTCTAAATGCTGACTACAGGAGCCTCACTCTGTCCTGTCGTTCCTCCTGTTTTGCTTGAAATTACAATTTCATTTTTTGGTAAAGGTAAAAAGATACAAGCTTCTCATAGTTCAGTGCTTCCGCAATGTGATGATCGACTGAGTGGTGAAAGTGGAACTGAAGGGCCTTTAAACAGATTAAGAGTCCAGGTTTCTTTTTATTTCTCACTACAGAAGTGGTTCATTGCAGCCTAGCTGCAGTTTGGCCAAAATCAAAAGCTGGAGAAAAATGTAAAAATAAATGTGAAACTCAAACTTGAAGATAACAAAACTAAAGATAACTAAGAAAACAACTCTGGACTGAGCTACCTCATTTCAGGTGGGCCCAGGACCAGACACATTTGGGTCTAATCTGGGTTACTTTAGATAATTATGGCTTAGTTATTGTTAGAAGGTTGTGCAGTGATGGACACAAATGACCAAAACAACACAATATAAAACCAAAAACGAGCTTTACTTAAGCTAACAAAACCGGTGTCCAAGAAAACAGCTAAAGATAAAAACCCAAACCGAGAAACACATAAGCCACTGGTGACCAAGGCTAGAAGAATGGGAAACACACAACAAGTACAAATGAAAAAACAAAACTATATACCGAGTTTTTTTGGAGACACTTTACCACTAACTACGTGATGTTAACTTGGCTGCAATTTTGGACGTGTGACAATGTAGGATCAAATGAATAAGGCGCCAGTCACACCGGCCTAGAGACTGATGCGCAACCACCTGTCGTGAGGGGAAAAATGAGTATTCCCCAACCGGTTGCGAGTGGTTGCTGGAGGTTGATAGCAGTTGTTGGGAAAATGACTCCTAAAGTCCCAGTCACGCAGGCCAACAGACCGGTCATTGACCCCCTGGCAACCACCTGTCACTAGGGAAAGACCTGTATTCCCCAACCAGTTGGCAAAAATCTCCTTGTGATTGCTTTGGTTGCTAGCATACCACTGCAGTCGTAGTTTGAATGGAAGTGACGGAGATGTAGTTGCAAACCGGAAATTGAGATGCCCGCCTTCAAAGTGCAAATGTGATTAAAAATCTGAGTACATTCATGATTGAAAATTTGTTATGCAGAATACAAGCAGAGAAAAACAAAGAGAATAAAAAAAATAACTGTATTTTCTGTTGTCTACATGGTAAACGGGTGACTGCCTCCACACTTTAACAGACCACAACAGTCCCCACTTAAAGTTGGATTTGGCTGGTGTGGGAATCTTAAGATCAGTTGTAGTAATGCAACATGGGGAAAATAATCACTTAGAAATAATTCACACTAAATTGTATTGTGAACTCCAGTAGATTTTCTTTGTGTACAGGGTATGATCAGCTGATATGTACTGCTAGTGCTCTGATGTTTACTGCTCTTTGTGGAGTTACACAGCTCAGTTCATCAAGATAAGCTGATGTTAGATGAGCTATCATGGCTGATTTCCAACCTTTAGACAGTATAAAGCTAGTTTAAAGGTGGAATTCAGTGAGTGAATCCAATCGGCCTCATCAGCTTAAATTAAAATTGATGTGTGCTACCCTTGATGTAACCTAATATCGACCATGAACACCTCAGCCACACCAGTCCAACATAGTGCATTGACATGGTCACGGGGTCTTGGACCCAGTGTTTTGAGTTTTTGTGGACTCATGATTTGTTTTTGTTTGCCACCAAACATGGATCCCGCAGTCTCGAGTATTTTTTCTGGGGAGTTTGAGGAAGTTCTGCTCAATGTCAGGATTACTCTCAGCGTGTTATAACGCAAAAGATGAATATAGGAGGCTTATGCAACTGCCTTTCTTCAATGAATTCATTTCTTCCACGCCCTGGCACTGACACTGCTTTGCTGGCACACTCAGTAGCTCTGCTTAGAGAAAATCTTCAATTTGAACTGTTTGCATGGCCAACCCAGTCAGGGAGTATGCCTCTTCCTCACTCCTGCAATCCATTGCCGCATGGTTACCGCTTCAGCCCAACAAGTCTCCATCACCACTCCTTCAGCCTAACGACTCTTCACCGTCGTCACATCCAGCTCCCTGCAGGAGGAAGCGTCGCTCCCAGTCTGCTGCTGCTGTGAGCCCTGCACAGCCCCAGCATGTTAACGCTGGGTGTCAAGCACAGCTTTAGCCTGTTGATGCTGCATGCCCTGTGCCGTCCCAGCTTTCCAAAGCTGTGAGCCCAGTGCAGCCCCAGGTTGTCGATGCTACATCCTCTGCGGCATCCCAGCTATTCGACTCTGTGTGCCCTGTACAGCCACAGCTCGAACCTGCCACTCCGCTCCTGTGCTCTGATACTGGGCCATCGGAAAGCACCTCCAGAGTGAGTAAAACTGTCTTGTTTCCTGGTGCTCCTCGTCTGCCGAACTGTTATTCTCTGAGACTGTTTCTTCTGTTTCCATTCCAGCAAATCATAAGTCCATGTCCTCTGCTTTAAAATCAGTAGATATTAGGACTGAGTTTGAGCAACCGGTTTCCAAGCCGGCCAACAACAAAGAGACAATGTTTTGTGTTGCTGGCACCCGTTCCTGTTCCCAGGGTGAGGGCAGCTAGACCACAACCTCAGCCCCAGTCTTCGGACAAGTCTGCAAGTCCTGCGGTGCACCCCCTGCCTTCTGTGTTTCCTAAGCTTCCTCCATCCCCTGCGTATCCTGAGCTTCCTGCATCCCACGGGTCTTCAGAGTCACCAGTGTCGCTTCAGCTGCCTGGGCCTGAAGACCCCACACCACCAGAGCCTGAGAGTCTAGAGCCTGTGTCTTCCACGATGCCAGAGCCCGAGAGTCAAGAGCCTGTGGTCTCCGTGCCACCAGAGCGTAACAGTCAAGAGCCTATGGTTTCTGCACCACCAGAGCCTGAGCCTGTGGGTCTTGCCTGAGTTTCTGCCTCCTCCGTCATCGCCAGCCTTCTGCCAAGTCTTCTAAGGGTCGAGTCCTTTTTGTTTATCCGTTTCCTATTGGTGTTAAAGACTGACACAATTTTTGCTCACATTCTTTTGATATTACACTTTTCATGTAGCTTTGGCCTCGGTAGCACCCATTGTATCCTCCATGAGTAGGGAAGGGTGGTCATCACTCACCATTCTAAATAAAATATCATGGGTTTTATAATCATCTTTAAGACTTAAAAATATATGTTACTATCCAGCCTAGAAGTTTAAGCTTCAGTTTGGTGACTTATTATCCTGTTATTTAGAACTAATTAGTAGCTACCTGTGTGTTGCATCTGTACAGTTTATGGATGTCACTTTATAGCATTAGCTGATAGCCGATGGCTGAGCGCTCCACACTCTTGTCCAGATATTGTAGCATCCAAAGAACTAACATGATGGTGGCCAAAACACTAACCACGAACCACTGAATGACATCACAGTGCTTATGTCCATGCTTATTGTACTGTCTATATTTTCAGCATATCAGTATTTGAGGCTGCAGATAAAATTATCGTTTTTGTCTGTTTGTCACGTGACTTTGACTAGTGAGCAGTGAGGGAGTGGAATTTTGGTCATTTTTAGCTCAATGCCTACTAGTTATCCTTAGAGAAAGTGGAGAAAATTCTTACTGGCTCATAAAGCTCAGAGCTCTAGTTGTGTGGGGGGCAAAACACATTTTCATCATATGGGACCTTTAAGTTGGTTTGTACACTGTCCATTTCTATCAGTGTTTGATAGTTATATATAATGCTCCCCTTTCTGTCATCTTTTCACCAGACTGGACAGACAACTTCAGCTTGCCGTTCAGCCATTCAGTGCAATTAGACACACTCCAGTTTAAAACAGGCAAAATCAAAGTGTTCCGGGTCAACTGCTCTCGAGCTATAACTCAATCTACACTGGCAGGAGCCCGTGCAGTGACAATCACATTTAATTTCACACAGACAGCCTCTTTTTCACTCCCGTACCCCACTCTGCAGTCTCTGAACATTTATAAATGTGACAGTATTGTTGGGAGAAAAATGCATGTACCTGTCTGCAAGAGAGAATATTAAAAGAGGGTATGAAAGTGGAAGGGAGAAAGGAAAGGAAATAAAATGGGGGTGGAGAGACAAAAAGAGGAAGTGATGAAGTGTGTTGGATTACAGGGTGACATTAAAAGAAGCCTCTCTGTCCCTTTTTACTCCATCCTTCTGTTCCATGATTCATTCACTGTGCACTCTTCACTTCCCACACATCATCCATCTCAGTACACTGACTTTCCCACCCCCATCTCAATTTTTCCCCATCAGTGAGGGTCCCCCGGCCGCCTGGTGGCATTGCACGAGTACCTGTCAGCACTATGGAGCGTCAAACATTTTCCCAAGGTGGGCGTGAATGAGATCATTGTCCTTCGACACAGCGCTGTACGGGAGGACAGCCTGGGGAGGGGTGTGGAGAAGGAAGGTGGAATGAAAATGAAAGGTGAACTGACAGGAAGGAGGGAATGAGATTGTAGGGAAGGAAATGAAAGGAGAGACCAGAAGAAAGAAGAAAATGGGAAAATAGGAGAGGAGAGAAAGAGGGTAGGAGGAGAAAAATCACAATGGTTGACAGAAAAGATAAGAGGTCAGGGAAGGAGATGAATAGAGGATAGCGCATGGAATAAAAATTTAAATGAATGGTGGAAAGAGAAGGTAAGAAGAAAAGAAAAGGAGAAAATCTGAATAAAAATGGCAGAAAAGAGCGGGGAAGGAAGAGGAGGGAAAATGAGAGGATGGAGAAACTGAACAATTGCATAGTCAAGGAAATTTACAGGTGAGATGAGAGAGCAGTTTTGAGAGAAGGGGAGGGGAGTTGAACAGAGAAGAAATCAAAGGAGCGAAAAGACATTGAGGGGATAAAAAATAGCAACAGGCATTATTTTGAGGATGAGAAAATGGGAGGTGTAGGGTTAAAGGATAAAAAGAAAGGAAGAAAAAACATGGATTAGAGATGTAAAGATGGAGTGAAGAGTGAAAAAAATGACATTAAAGGAGAAAATAGACTGCGTATTAAATATGGACACAGACATCAGATCACCCACTGCTGTGTGGATTGCTGTTTTGAAGCCTCTAGCTTGGCAATTTGGCCATCACCATCTTGCTTTTTACGTTTGTTTATTTAGAAACAGACATGACCATATTTGGAAGTTTGAGCAGAGCTGGGGAGTTATCAGCTGGTTACTGAGATGCATCTATAATACAGTGACATTTGCTATTAGATGCTGATTAATCCTGTCTCAATGACTGGGATAATTTAGTTTAAGGAACTAGGACAAAGACCCCTTTGGGCATAGCAAACCGTTCACTTGACCTACCTTTAACTCCTGAGCCTTTTGCCCCTATTGCTCTGCCATCTCCATTGCTTCAACCACCAACCTCACATGATTTTTCTTGACTGTCTGATCAAGGAAGTAAAAAAAAAAAAAAAATTGTCCTGTACAAAGAACAAAAGGAATCTCCACGGGGTACTTTAACAGCGAATTTAAAAAGGTCACCTTTCTGAAAAAAGTCACATGTACTGTACACAGAACTCGAGTATTATTGTGCATAACACTATAAGTTTATAAAGGTCACTATTTGGCTGCTGTTTTTGCAGACATTTTTAGAAGCCATAGACAGCAATTCAGCATATTTGCCTGGGGCTCTGAAAGAACTGCCCGGATTGCTGAAATTTTCTGTCATAAAGAGCTCTCAATTTAGGAGGACATTCTGTGAATGGCTTGAGCTGGATTCTTCCATAGTTGCAACAAGCCCTGAAGTAGGTTGAATCACCATGAGCTTTGGAAGTCTCCCAAAGTACATGACAGCATTGGAGGCAGACTAAATCAGTCTTGTGGGTATGAAATTGAAGTACATTTCTGACTTCCTGTGGAGCTGTCCAGGCTCTCCTTAACCCTCTGAGGTCTAAGTCATTGGTGGGGACAACCCCAACCCTAGCTATAAACCCTAACCTTATCCCTAAGCTTTGGAAAAAAATCAAAAAACACTTTTTGGGGGGGAAATGTAAACATCATCAGTTCTCTGTGAGCCAATTGCCAAACTTTGGACAATTTTTAAAAAATTAACCAACTTAAATCTTAGAGTTAGGGTGATTACCAGTGATTACTTAGACCTAACAGGCTTCATTTTCCAGCCTTCTGTTTCCAGCCTTCTGTTAGATTCTAATCTTTTTAAATGGTGACTTGTGCATAGCTTTGGCCTGAAAATAGTCTCAATGCATTAATCAAGAGAATCACAGAGAATGACACTTGTGGAAAATGTGTGTTTAGGCTATAATGCATAATTAGCTTACATTTCAGAAACAAAAAAAAAGGTATTTCTTCAGTGAAACTAATTGTTGCTGACAGTAGTTCTGTCTTTCAGCATTTAAAAAAATACACAATTTCCAAATACAAAGTAAAATGACCCAGTATTTATGTGACAAAAGAAATTATTTAAAAAATGAAATCATCAAGCACACCATTAACCAGACAGCCCCTTGAACAATGTTTGTGGAAGATTTGGTGGGTATTGGACAATTGTGGAATAAGGAGCAATAACAAAAACACAAACACTTTAAAAGGGACAAAACAATCCCTAGAGGGCTCTTTACATACAATACAACAATGGCACCACTGCACTCTGAAACCCACTGTTTTCTATGGCTTGTGCTACACAAGAACGGTTTCCTGCTACACTGTGCTAAGCCAAGTCTAGCACAGTGCAAGCAAGCCAGCCTGGGAGAACTCACACTTGCCGTACATTCACACAACCAATAGAAATGCAGAATTACAGAGTGGGTGCATATAGTACACGTAAAGAGCACGAGCAGCCTCAAACAATGATGTAATACACGCAGAGTGCAGCAGCAAGCGCAACATAAATATTGGGCTGTTCGCTCAACCTAGTATTCAGCAGAGCACATGCCACTTTCTATGTGAAAAGACCATAATAATTCTAGTAGGATTAGAGAAGTTACTGGTGTTTTACCTTGTTCATAAAAGTAATTTGTTGCAAAACTCTTTCACTTTGGAGTCACTCATTTAGATCCTTTTGCTGTATGATGCATTAGGTATTTATGAATTACTGAAAAGACTTCTACAAACAGCTTGAAGCAACCAAGTAACCATTACCTTGCGATAAAAAAATTTTTAACCCTCTGAGGTAAAAGGTTTATTTTATGCTTGAGCGGGAGTAGTACAAAGACAGTCTGTTGGCAGTTCAACTGCAGAGATTTGTCAGATGGAAGCAGTGTCAAAAACATGTGATACAACCAGTCTGTGGGCTTCTCTTGCATGTGATGTTGGTCCATCAGCCAGCCACAGAGCAGAGTTATAATATACAAAGAGATGAAGGGAAACTGAGTGTTAAAAACAATGAAAAGTCAACTGCAGCCACTGTCTGTACTTTTCATGTTGTATTATTGGTCTTTGATGTTGTTTTTCATGCTTGTTCCGTTCCTGGTGAACTCCACTGTCACTCCCTTCCCTATTCCAGCCCACTTGTCAATCAATCAGCATTTAAATGACGCATAGGTCATCTGCCTCCAGTGAAGTGGAGTTGGGATTTTGGAGGACTGCATGGGAAAACCCCTCTCCCTATGCTGTCCGAACGGAAACCTGTACGCAGACAAACACATCTGCAGGACCATAAATAACACTTAAGTTGTCATCCATGACAACCCAAACCCTAACCTTAACTCTAATCTTAGCCAGTCAGAATATATAAATATATAGATGACAGAATATATATTAAATTGTTCTCCCAATTCTTAGCAATCAGCGAACAAAGAAAGTGATTATTTTAACTGACACACATCAAAAACTTTTTTTTTAAGTCAGTTTTGACTTTATCCAAATAGGATAGGGTTAGGTTTAAGGTTACCATCTATGATGATTTAGCCCTCAGAGGGTTTAAAAAATAATTTTACCTGTTACAGGCTCCACTTTGATCTGAATAAATGTGTATAGGTACATTTCATCTGTAACGGATGGGAAAATGTAGAACAAATTTAATAATGCAACACTTAATTTACACAAAAGGTGTTTCATAATTGTACAGACAGCGGCACTCTTTAAAGATAACCAACAAGCTCATCTGCATTGTTACCTGTGTCCAATATTACATCAGAGAAACAGTTTAATTCAGACAAGCTGAAAACAAAAGATGAATATGTTTGAAGCCAGTGTTCAGTACCAGGATGCTGATAGTGATATGTCATCTGAATATTAAACACTCTACCAGGCTGGAACAACAACCACCCATATCAGCATTACAGGCCTGATATCAGTTGCAACAGCAAACAAAGAGTTGAACCTACTGCCATGACCTTCTGTGTGCCATTGAAAGAAAGACTTTCATTGTTCCATATTATTAGATGACAGGCTAGAAGGTGCTGCCAGTTTCGAATGTTGCAACAAAACCTCCTTTTTCTTGAGCAAAGCTTTATATTAGAACTGTATGACTTGGTCAATAGGTACTGATCCCCACTGGAATTTTTTTTATTAGATTCTATATTGTAAGGAGACTAATACATGATCTTTATTTATGTGAGCGTGAACTTATGTCATTTCTCAAAAACTTTACTATTACCATGACTATCTACAACTTTACTATCTATTACCATTAGCCATGACTTACCTTACCTCAGGGCAAGGTAAGTCATGGCTTTCAAATGTACTGGCATCTACTGTAGCTAGCAAGGCAATTGCTTTTAAATCACTGTTTACCATACTATCTTTAAACATTAGTGCTTTTCTCAGACTAGCATGCTTTAACCTATCAGTGCCACATGTCTAATTAGTGTGAGCAACACCAAGCACATGCTAGTTAACCTCTTATTTTTCATCAGGTCACTGCTGATTTATCTAAGGTTAGGTTATGAGCAACAATTTTTATAAAAATGTTCCCTATTTGGAATATCCAAACATCGAGAAAACACAAAAACCCCAATGAATGAGACCTAATATGAAATGGGACTAAAACAAAACAACCATTTCTGGCTCAGTTTTAAGGTGGTTTTATACTTACTTACAGGACAATTCTTTTAGTATTGGTAAGTCACATCCATCTTCTGTGAAGATGACCTGTTTTCTTTATACATGTAACCTCTGGGGAATGTCATCCACAGGCATAGTGAGTTTTCACTCCTATGCAGATGACACACAGCTATACATCTCTTTTAACTCTAATGACATTTATGAACAAAATGCAGCAAATGGCTGTATCCACAATATTAAATGATGGATGGCATAGATTAGATAAGACAGAAGTTATCGTTATTGGCTCAATGCATCCGACCCACTCACAACAATCTAAGCTCCTTGTCTATAAAGTTAGGCCAATATTGTAAAAACCTTTGCATCACTTTAATGAACAACCACCTCAGCTTAAAAAAGCACGTCATTTCAGTTGTCAAGTCTTGTTTTATGCAGCTTAGGAGACTTAGTAAGATCAGCTCAATTTTATCCAAAGGAAGTCTAGTTATAGTCATACATGCTTGTAAATTTACATAAACTAGAGCTTATCCAAACTGCAGCAGCCAGACTCTTTACTAATCCCAAAAGAAAAAAGGGAAGACATCATCATACTTAAGCTTCACTTCACTGGTTACCTATTAATCTCAGATCTTCTGACACCATAAGTGACAGGTTGTAACCTGAGGTCCTCAGCCAAGGTTCTGCTGGCCATCCCAGAATCTTAGCTGAGGACCAAGGGTGACTGGGCTTTTTCTGTCAGGGCACCCATTCTTTGGAATAGGAGATCAGATTGGCGAGTTCCTTCTTGTCTGTTAAATCCTTCTAAATAGCATACTTTTATAAGCAAGCATTATCTGCGCCTCCACTTTGAGTTATCTCTGTGTTGTCCTTTATAGTTTTATAATTTTTAATAATTTTCATTATTTAAAATTTGCTTTTAATTTACCTGCTTTCAATTTTGAATTTTCTTTATTCCTCGCTAGCACTACCAATCCCCTACCGAATGTTGTTTCACCTTTATCTCTTTTTAAATGTTTTATTGCTTGATATTGTGCTTATCATATTATTATTACATGTTTGAAAGCTGCACTATCAAGGTTGCCAGAGTAATGAGTTTCCACAATATTATAGGCAAAAAGAAATATTTGTTTATATGTGTCTCAACAAAAGTGCCATGAGATTAATCAATTTGTGCTTTGTAACTGTGAAAAACTCTTACCTCTTTTCTGGAGCAGAGTGATCTCCAGCAGTGGATGGTTAAATTAAAAGTGAATGCAGCTCTAATGTCAAGATGACATTTATTGGTAAACAGGAAAAGCTCACATTTCAACCAGCAATGCAGAACTTGTTGCAAAAGTTTCATCCACATTTTCTATTTCCACTCAAACAAATCAACTTACTGCAGTAATTTCAGTTAATAAATGTTGGTGCGGGCTTTAATAATTAAGCCTTTTAAAGACATCTTTAAATGGTAAAAAATAATGGCAAAACTCTATATCAGCGTTATAAAGAACTGTAATAAGACTGTCAAACTTAAAAGATTACATCAACTTTGGTAAGGTACTGCTTGTGTTGTATCAGCAGATGTTTATTCATATGAAAATATCAGTATTCATTACCATGATATTTTTTTATGAGAGAAGCAATAAAAAAGACAACAAACAGCCACCAGAAAAAAAATTGTCTTGGAATAGTTTTCCTTCACCACATTGTTTAGCCTTGAAATAGCCACAAGGCACTATCAAAAGGTTCGGTCTCATTACACACATATTACAGGCCTACCTGTGTGCTGTGAAAAGCCACAGTCAGACTACTGTTGTATCAGCTTGAGTGCTGATTCACTGTGTGTCACTGCTTATTCACATTCCTGGAGACCGAACAATGTCTGTGTCTATCCTTAAGATATGCAACATGCAGGGGGGCTTCCTGCCAGGAAAAGCAATAAAGATTAGCTGTAATTGGAGAGGATTGAGTGGAAAATGTCGGGTCTGTTGTTGTCTTTCAAGGACAAAAGGGTGTGTATTCATACAGATTTGACAAATGTCAAGTCGGCTACTGTTGGCACACGCTAAAATTACACATGATCTCCCTGTGTCTTGCTCTATGTTTACATCTTTGAAAAACACAAACCCAACAGTCCCTCCAGGGGTCCCAAAAGATATGATGCAAACTAAGCCAACATTATAATCTCCACAGATTTAAGAAAGATTCATGGTGACAGTGGAAGTGAATTTTCCCAGTTGTACTAGTTTTCTTTATAAAACAGATCCAGATCTGAACCACTTTTTAGATCCAAAGTGCACTTCTAGCTGCCAACTTTACAAACAAACCTTCCAAGCACAGTACAAAAAGAACTTTTGCTTTCCAAGAAGTTGAAGTCTCAGGGAGCACATGCCCACAGGCTATGTATTGCTGCAAAAAAGTTTGTAGGGCTTGTTAGTGGAGCAACACAGCATGGTAGCAAGCCCTGATGTTACCTGATAGAAGCAATCTATTTAACATATTATGACCTAGACCTTGGCAGTGCATGTGCACATACTTTCTTCATGAAAATTAATTTTTTTCTCTGTCAGAAAATAGCATATGGTTGATGCCTGTAATTGTGCCAGCGAATTTAAGAGAATAACTGTCTGAAATGACTAAAGAAAAAGAAACAAAAAAAAATGTTTTGTGACAAGAGAAAAAGCCACAGTAGTTGATAGTGGTCAGTCTTTTTAACTGGTGCTGTATTCATGAAGGTAAGTTGGTAAACATGGAGAAGCAAGAAGAAAAATGAGGAGGAGGTCTTATGGATGACATTGTTTTCTTAAAATATTCAAAAGCAAGTAAGTTGTGACCAGTGTTAGGCGTAACACATTCCAAAGTAATGCGTTACTGTAATCGCATTACATTTTTCAGTAGTGCAGTTAATGTAAGGTGTTACTGTACTAAATTCACTAATTACATTACAGTTACAATTTTGTTGTTACGTACACCAGGCAGATAGAAAGAAAGAAAAAATTAAATGAACAGGCTTTTTTCTTCCTGCCAATCAGCTGATTTCAGTTCATGTGCAGAAGGAGGGAAATAGTGGAGCGGTCTACAACTTTCCAGGAGTGGAGATATGGACATATTGCATGAAAGGACAAGAGTGCAATGGTGAAATGCAAACTGCATCCAGGACATAAAAAACTGTGTTAAGCTGCTAACAGAGCTTCAGCTCTTTGCAAGCATCTGCACAGACAGCATGCTAACACAAAGATAGCCAAGAACCCAGAATGATATTAAAACTGAATGCATACCTGTTCATGTTTCTACTAGTGCTAGGCAACGATTAAAAATTTTAATCGCGATTAATCGCATTATTTTTCTGCGATTAATCACATTGTTATGCGCAAAATTCAATAATGAATTCAAAAGTAGTGTATTCCGTACTTTTATTTTAAAATACTGCTATATGAACAAAAGTGCAAAAACATTTGGTTTCCAACTGCTTTAAATAAATAAAGTGTTTTTTAACAGCAGTATTCCCTTTCACAATAGCAGGTAAAGTATTTCTTGTAAATCTCAACTTAAAGATTAATGTAACTGTGGCAGCGGAGTCAGGGCGTGGCGTCAGGGGAGGCCAGCCAGCACACCAGACTGGCATGAATCAATCAGGCCTCCCCTACTTGATGAGGACGCCGAGTCCGG
>VUQS01022987.1:0-12646 GCA_015108495.1 Heterochromis multidens | reverse complement strand
CAGAATCCAACAATGTCAGTGCAGCACTGAATGAAACATGCAGCATTCTATCTGGAGCCCAGAAACGTACTGACATTTTATACACAGACACTAATAACAAGCAAACAGATCACAGGTGAGGATGGTTACCTTTAGTGGTCATTTAAACCTGTGTGTCAACTTGTGTGTTTGTTATCATGCCAAAACCTCCAGCGCATGTAAACTTTTGATCAAGGTCATTTGGATAGTTTCTGTTGTCATTATGATTTAAAAAGGGCAAACACAATTGTTTGATAATAAATGGCTTTACCCAACCACTAACCATGAGTGAAAGAAAAGTTTTTGTCATTATCATTCATATTGTCTGAAAAATGCCCCCCAAAATGACAAATTCTGCCAGAGTGTGTAAACTTATGAGCACAACTGTATTATTATTAAATGTTTCTTACTCTCTGTACTGTACCAAGTTCTTCCTGTTACTCCAGTCACACAGGTTTGTTTTCCTTGTCATACAGTTATTGCCTAACATTAACTACACCAACATTTTGCTGATCTCAGAATAGATGTTATGTGAAAAACATGCAGTTTATGCTTGATGTTACATACATTTTGATAAATTGTGTTTTCTGTATATATAACAGCTGCCCAGCACGTGTGAAAAAATGGATTTTAAGTGTTGGGACTTGCCCCCTTTGGGTATAACAGCACACAAGCACAATCTTGTGTAACGATGAAATGTCTAAACAAGTCTGTGCAGTGAAATCTTCTTATTGTAATCTGTTCAGTACAGTTTCAGACACAAGTTCATCAGTCAAGGAGCTTGAATAAACCACTGTAACTGTTTAGTGTTCATTGCATTTGCAAATTCTGCCATGTACACTTTGACACATATTAATGAACTCATTCAAAAATTATAATTATATGCAGTATAAACATAAATACACACAAATGTAGTGTTTCATCACAAAAAATGACATCTATGTTGACCTTATACTATTTAACCTGCCGAAGTGCAGGATTTATTAATCATAGTATGATCTACTGTAGATCATATGACATACATTACACACACACACACACACACACAAACACAAACACACACGCACACACACACACACACACACACACACACACACACACACACACACACACACACACGTGCTGCTCACCTGCCCACTCTCCCATTGAGGTGAAGAAAGTTTTTGGCAGTGGAAACCATAGTTTTGGAAAAAGCATCCTACTGAAAAGCAATAGTTTCACTCCATAGTATACCACAACTCCTGTACCAAGAGAAATGAAAAACAGTTCCATGAAATCCATGTTTTTCTGGCACAGAAAACTCAGGATTTAGGTCGCCCTGTGTCTGTGACTGCTGTAAGAGAAAGGATTTTGTTCAGTGAGAAAGACTGACACAAAGAGGGAATGAGGAATGAATAACCGTGCCACAGGACCCTCCCATTTAAAAAAATCTCACTACACAGACAGAGTCTCACACATACACAGACACACACAACTTGGGATGTAGGAGAGCTGCAGAGTGTTGTTAAATCTGATCATTTTCTGATAAGACATATATGCGATTTTATTTTCATCCAAAAAAAAAGTCCCAATCACCTTTAGCAGTGAAGTATCTGATCAAATATTTGTACTAACAAATCCAACTTTGTCAGAGGTGAAGATCTTTCTGGTCCTTATGATTTCTAGAAGAGCTTAGACACGCCATGTCCTATCTAGACATCTGGCCCCTATTTACTTGACATGCTACCCAAAATTATATTTTATCCCAGTTAATACATAGCTTCCAGTGATATGGGTAGTGTAAGTTCCACACTGGCAAGATTCCACTGAAATTCAAAAGAAACCTGATAAGTATTAACGTCACTAAGATTTACAGTTAGATAACCATGGAAAAACATGTTCTGCAAATCACCTGACAATTGGTTATGTGCAAGAAGGCAAACTCATTTCTCACAGTATTTGTACTTTCTCAGATACCTGAGTGATATGTCTGTAGTTATGTCTGCTTATTGCCCAAAACATTTTCTACACAAATGCATGCCATCAAGTTTATTTTGATTATAAGAACAATTGAAATGGGGCACATTTAGTCAGTGGTTGTCTTGCACTGAGCAGGTTGTTGTATTAAATAAACTATATTTATTTAATGTCATCAGTATTCACTGACACTATAGCTGACTATCTCTCTCACTGTCCTAGCAAGAGCTTTGCAGTGGAGAGGTGTGTGATGGCCACACCTGCAGCCACACAACTAGGAAGTTGGTAACCCCACCAGCACCAGTACTTTTATACAATACGAGTCATCTTAGTTTCATATACACTGCACACACAAATATAATGACACACAATCCTAGTTTATGTATTTTACTTATATTTATTTGACATTGTTGAAGTACATTAGCTCTATGTGTAGTGCACACATTTAGTTAGCTTTTGCATGTTTGGTTAGCTTTTGTACCGGACTGCAGCACTGTTATATACAGGAAGTGCTGATTGGGCCATACCAAGCACAGGTCTATCATGGGGGGTGATAATTAAATCATTTATCTTAAATGTTGTATATTTTCTTTGACTTATGAGTTGCCTATTTGCTTAGTCTTGTGTTGGTTATTATTAATTTAAAATAACTATTAAACTAATGGTTGGTTTTGTTTCGTTGTTGTTAGATTATTTGTTAGTATTTGTGTTCCCCTTATGTGTCAAACTGGTCTGATCAGCCAGTATTTAAGTCCCCTTTGTTGCTTGCTTGTTAGGTCAGTTTTATTCTGTTGAGTAGTTAGTTTAGAGTTATGTTAAATTGCTATTGTGGCTTGAATTTAGTTTAGTTCTGTTCATTTGACCTCTTTTGAGGATCCTGTGTTTATTCATTTTGTGCATTTTTGGATAAGTGAAACCCACTTTTCCCAAAATTACCACTGTGTCCTCATGTTTAACCAGCTCGGCCACTCACAAATACTTAATGTGTGGTAAACTGCAGAGAGGAGTGTTTACTCTGTTGCTGGGAGCTAAAATAAATATGTGGTTTTTGCACAATTTGTTTGTCTCTGGAGTCACAGATGATAGACTGACAGGAATGTGGTTCCATTTGTCTTGTATGACTTACAATTTTCATTTATCCATTGGTCAAAGTTCTGACCTGACAACCTACGGACTGTGTGTCTGTACATCTGCTTTGAAATATCTCTGCCACCTAGTGGTAACAAAATCTAAATCAAGCAATTTAAGATTACCTGATATGTGAGAAGATAAATTTCTCTACACTTAGTTAACTATCCTGTGTATACCACATTCAAAACAAGTTTGTTTGACCTTCCTCCCCAGTGTCTGACCACATCCCCCATGCAAGTTTAGAGACATCCTTGATTACAAGCCATATTTAGGGAGCAGAGATGTCAAAGAGGAGAGCCATACCCCTTTAGAGTTCTTCAGCAAATACAAAATGAAGCTTTTCCTTGGCCCTCTGACCAAAGCAAATACAGACCAAGTTGTGAAGAAAATAGCGATGCTATTTAATGAAACAGCATCACATAAACACAGGCCTTGTAGGACAGCCTATCTTTTCTAAGAAAAAGGCTGGAGATCCTGGGGACTCTAATGAATGACTGATGGTAGAGAAGGTACCAATGTTATTTAGAAAACGTTATTTAGAAAAAAAACGCTACGTCCAGATGAACAGATTCAGCTTTTTGGGATTCTTTTACCTGGATTATTGAGGATGCATCAAGAGATACCAACGTTATTATAGTTCATTAAAACTAAATTAAAAGTAGATGTAAAAAAACCCCATTTACATAAAAATAAAAACCAGACAAAATCATATTGTGTACTTACAAAGCTTACAAAAAGAAATATAGGATTGCATCTTTAGTTTTAATCAAATCTGTTGACACAGAAAATCAGAGGAGACACTGGTCTATTTATTGATTTCTATATGACTGTGCCAACTGCCTTCGCAAAGTGTTGTGTTTGCATTGCTCCTGACAATTGCCCACATATTATCAAATTATAAAAAAAGACAAACAAAAAAAACCCCAACCCTGATACTGGCAAACAAACACCAAATAAATAAATAAATATACAAAACTGACTAGAAACGAACTAAGACACTGAACTGAAAACAAAGTTCACTGGTTCAGTGTGCCTTCAATTTTGAATAAATCCCCAACAGTGTCACCAGCAAAGCACCCCCACACCATCACACCTCCTCCTCCACGCTTCACGGTGGGAACCATGCATGTAGAAACCATCTGTTCACCTAAGTTTACATATATAAGTATACATTTTTTACAATACACATGCACATATTTTTATTTTATCCTATTTTTATATTTCCAGATTGTATAGTGTACATCTGTATTTTTTATTCTATTTATTCTAGTACCATTGTTTTTCATTTTTGCTGCTCTTTGTCTCTGTCCACTTTCTGCCGTGACAGTGCAAATTTCCCACTTGTGGGACTAATAAAGGTTTATCTTATCTTATCTTATGTTCCAACATGACATTGATCCAAAACACAAGGCCAAGTTGACATTTCATTGGCTACAGCAGAAAAAAGTGAAGGTTCTGGAGTGGCCATCTCAGTCTCCTGTCCTCAATATCATTGAGCCACTTTGGGGAGATGTCAGACGTGCAGTTCATGCAAGACAGCCCAAGAATTTAGAGGAACTGGAGGCATTTTGCCAAGAAGAATGGGCAGCTTTACCATCTGAGAAAATAAAGTGTCTCATCCACAACTACCACAAAAGACTTCAAGCTGTCATTGATGTTAAAGGAGGCTACTAGGAACTAGAAGTAGGGTATGTAAACTTATGAGCACAACTGTAAATATGCATGCTTGAAGAGGTCCAATACTCACTGCAGGTGCATAAGTACAAGTGGATAGTACAGGTCTCCTAAAAACAGCCGCCATTCCTCAAACAGTTCTTTTCGTTTATAAGAGAAAATAATCTTGAACTCGAGATAACAGAATTTGAATCAAGTAACATTTATACACCTATTCCCAGAACTTTCTGATTGCACCTCAAAGAGATCAGAGTCAAAATCAGTACTTATTACTGTCCAGTACTGGACAAATTTCTCCTCAACAGGCTCTTATTTAAGACTGTCATCCAGTGAGGGCCCTGGCTGCCTCAGATGTACCTTGCTTGTAAATGCAAGGTTTAAAGCACACCAACAACTATTACACTAAGTGTGACAAATTTATACTATGGGGGGGAAAAAAAGATAAGAGAACAATTTGGTTAAAAGTATGGAAGCAAGGTTCCAGTACAACATTAAAGCTAAGAAATTTTCAGTTATGAACCTTAACTTTGACCTTCGCCAAACTAGTTTACATTTATTTCTCTAAGTGTGTCTGTCTGTCGGCCCTGTAGCCAGGGTGTGCCCTGGATCTTGGCCAATGTTAGCTGGGATAAACCCCACCCTCCAAATGTCCTGAATTGGATAAGCAGTTAAGAAAATGAATGGCTGGATGGTTTACAAGCGCTATATATGTTAGCTCAGTGTTACCCTTAAACATTAAGGCTGATCTTTTTTTCTCTACGTTAGCTTTACACCAGATCGATGTTTATCTATAGCTCACCATTAGCTGTATGTAATTAGCCAATCTAGGAGAGCAATTCTACTTCACATTGTACAGAAATTGGCTGCAGTTCAGGTGGATGTGCAGAAGAAAGTCCTTGCATCTAGTCTTCCATAAATAGAAATGAATAGGGCTATATATATGGCTAAGAAAATATTATGTAATCCAGAAAAATATCTTATCTTAATTTTTCACAAAATCCTAAACAAAAATATTTCCAAACAGAGAAATGAAACAACATTAGCTGTTTTATTTTGAACAGGCAAACACAGACACATTGACAGAGTTGGAAATTTGGGATTCACTGTCTTTGGTTCTACCTTTTGAACCACACACTTGACTGTTGATCCCAAGATTAAAATTAGCAATAAATAAATTCAGAATAAGACAAAGATGGAAAAAAAAAAGTTTAACCAGAATGTGCTTTATTTTCATTGATATTGTGCTTAGGTTAAGAAGGTTAAGTTTTCAGTGGAAGACGGCGTGAAGCTACAACTTTGTAGTTTAAAATCAGTCAAAACTGAGACACAAGTTGCTCATGCTTCATCTCTGCAAGTCACATAGGTATCAACAACAACTGGAAAAAGTGTTTACATTTGTTTTTATGTTAACAGGTACACTTGATAGAAACTAATGTGACCCAGCTTTCACTTATTCCAGAGTACAAATGATAAACTCACAGAAATAAATACAGACATTTAATCCTTAACCTAATTTGTCCAGGGGGTCCTCCCAACTAATTAAATTAAGTTTTTGTAGTCAGATTGCTGAATGCTGACTCATCCTGATTCATTTTGATATGCAGTCAAAACTAACTCACAGCAAAGGTCATAAACAAACTGCACTGCTTCTGAGTTTCATGGAGCTGAAATGGCAAAATGATCTGAAGGTCTTTCCTGCTGCTGCATTCAGGTACTAAATAAAGTTTGTATAAAGAGAACTATGGCCTTGATTCATTATAGCAGGAATGTATACCTCCACAGTGGACTACTGTCCTAAGATAAATGATTGTTTGACATGTGAAATCATCATTACAGTGAGAAACTTATGTGAACTTTAACAGGTGTGTTTTACCTGTACTTTTTATTTTGTTAATTCAAACAATTTTGCAAAATATTGACACTAAGTGAAGGTGTGAGCAGACAAGCCATTTTACAGAAGTGCACTGTATTCACAAAAATAAAATTATAAATTTTAGTGATGTTACAGGTCTTCAAAAAATAACAGGAAGTTAATTTTAGTCAAAAATCAGAGTCAGAATCAAAGTACACAAAACACATATGTTCAGCTTGACTTTAACTTCCTGAGGATATCATTACCTGTGATATCCATAATGATAAACCCCCCAAATCCACGTAGAAACAAGAGAAAAGACAGTTTAGAACCAGCCTGAAAATCCTCCAAATAATATCAATTATTTCTAATTATGGGACAAAAAAGACCTCTGTTCATTTCTTTGGTGGAGACAGTGCTCTTCTGTAGTTATTTGGTCATGTGCAGAAGACTAAACTGAAGGATGAGTTTGAACGTCTTCACTTGGAACCCAAGATACCGTACGTTGAACTTCCCTTTGTCATGGCTCCACTCATTTTCCAGATGATGGCTCAAATCCCCTTATTTGAGAACCACCACATTAATACAGAAACATTATGTTGCACATACTCTGCAGGCAAAAGATTCCATACAAAACTTCCCCAGTGAAAACTTAGAGAGCTGATCAACAAAGATAAACAGCAGGTTCTTGAATATTGTGCTGTCACTTGTCTGGAAGACTCCTTATTGCTAATGCAGAAACCAGCTGAGTCACAATCCACATTCATCCACATCATCTCGATGCATTCACACAATCAACTTTTACACAATCCTTGATTGTGACCCTAATGTTATTGAGTCAAATGACTTCAGAGTTGTGCTGTCAGTCTCTGAGTCAAATCCTGATTGGTCTTTCTTCTGCGTCAGACCAGAACACTTCTGTGAGATCATCCTCAACTTCTCTTTGTTAGAGTACTTTCTTTGTGAAGTCACTTCCTCTGAATTTTGATGCCTACACTGTGAAATCACTTTGTGTGATGATGGGGAACATGAATCATTGTCTCTGTGTTTTAGTTTGCTATAACCTGTGATGATGCTGCTGGTCGACAGGCTATGCCTCCTGCAAGGTGGGAGTGGTGTGGAGGAAGATAAGGAGAGAGACAGGTGGGAGGGGGTGAGGGATGAAGAGGAGAGGAGGAGTAGGGCCTGGGAGTCTCCTGGTGTCTCCTTGTAGAGGCCGGAGGAGCTGCAGGAAGCTGCTAATGAATCCTGGAGGGGTCTGTGTGTGGGGGGACTGGAGTAGCACTGAGGAGGTGGGGGGCATGCATAACCCTCCTCCCCTGGTTTGTCATCTTCCCTGTCCCTCCTCTGCTGTTCCTCCTCTCCTTTGTCCCCCCTCCAGCCCTGGTTGGTCCTGGCTCGAGCTGAGTGCCTCCTCCGTGGGGCAGGGGGTTTTGGGCGACGCAGTGGTAAGGTGAAAGAGCTTAGCACCTTCTTAGTGGTCCAGGAGGTGGAGAGGTGGGTGGGGCTGAAACTTTGGGGGAGGGAGAATCTCTGGGAGGAGGAGGGAGAAGGAGCATCTGTTTGTTCCTGGTATATACTAAAGACTGTGTGTCCTTCTCCCTCATTGCCCCAACCTTCCCCTGCTCCTCTGCTGCTGCCAGGTTGCATGGATAACGACCCACCTCCGCCCCCACTCTCTCCCACTCCTTCTCCACCCCCCCTCCTGTTTATCAGGGAGTCAGGGTATGCCCTGGGTTTGGCCTCCAGGCTCTTTGATTGGATATAGTTAACAATGCTGCTTGGGGGATTGGCTGAGGTGCGGCGGGCAGAGGAGCAGGAGGAAGTATTGGGTTTCCGGAGGCTGTGGAGGTCAATAACAGTGGAATAAATGTCCCTCAGGTTTATGACTTTTGTCTTCTTGTCACGATTTTCATGCAGAACAGCGTTCGCACAGATGAAGAGGAAAATGCCGATCCCCATGATGAGTGGGCCAAAGACCTTCAGTCTATCAGAGTACAAATACCTGCAGAGACATTTCATAGAGCCAATCAGAAAACAGGTCAAACTTCAGGAGGGCTATTTGAACAAAGCATTTTTAAAACCATCTTGAGTATTAGAAATTTCTAATAGACTGCTAGAAGCTCACTAAGCTGCACTTAAGAAGAAACTTGAGTGATGTGCTGATCAGAGACCATAACATGATGATGAATGAAATAACCACTGGCAACATGTGTGCAGTACTGAGTAAAACTTTGAAAGGTAATGAAAAACCTACCAAGGGTGGTAAGGAAATTTGTGAACATAACAGTAGACTGTAAACTATATGGACAAAAGTCCTGGGCCTTCTTCACATTACAGGAGCTGCTCAGCCATAGAAACCCACGCCACAAAGCTCCCACTGGAGTTTTTGTGCTGATGTTGATGCCAAAGGAGGTTTGGAATTTTGCAGTTACTGAGTCAGCAGAATGTTGGTGACTTTTACGTACTATGCACCACAGCATTTGTAGAACCCACTCTGTAACTTTATGTGGTCTGCCACTTGGTGGTTAGGCATGTGGTTGTTGTTGCCTTTCAAGACACTCAAGGTCGCCTTACAGCACAAGATTAACAATAAAATTAACATTAAAATCAGTGGAAGGATTTAAAAACCAGGAATAATATTAAACATTAATAAACAGGTTATAGTTGATATGCTGATTTGAACAGGTGTGTTTTGAGCTGTGATTTGAACTGTGTAATTGAGTCTAATTGACAGAGGTGACGTGGTAGCTAGTTCAAAAGACAAGGTGAGGAGCAGCTGAAGGCTACTCTCTCATCCACAATATTTAAAGATACTTCAACTGCAACTTAAGTCTCAAATACCATCCAGAACTTCACTGAAGGACCTGTGCAGCCTCTACAGCTGTCCTGGCAGTCTCAACTAAAACAGTCAGGATCGTTTGTTTACCTGTCCAGAAAATCCTCTAGAAAACCTTGTGGAGGAGGTCTGGTCGTCCCATTGATGTTTTCTGTCTGTTTAAAACCATCATCATCTCTTCCATCATCCCCCACATCATCTGATTTCAATACCCCTTCCCTCATGTCTCCCTGGAAGCAGTCAGACAGATGTTCAACAAAAACTTAAGATAAGAAACCCTTTATCACAAAAATTGAGAAATTATTGCATTACAGCTGCCAAAATATGAAAACCAACTTGGTTCAATAAAATAAATACAATATCACAGCTTAGAATGGTAGAAAACTAACACTAAAGAAGAAGCTTAGTTAAATAGTAAATCTAAAAAAGAGAATGAAATGAAAATATTCCTATGACACAATAAGGAGTGTGAACCTAAAATGAATGCAGGCAAAAGCAGCAGTGTCAGAGTTGCAGTACTGAGAGACAAAACTACCTCTAGTGGCTACTGGATTTTGATCTGGTGTGGTGCGTCTCACCTGGGCATCAGCAGGTGCAGCTGTTGGGGTATCCGAGGAGACAGAGGCCATGGCAGTGCCATCCTGTGGCTGAGAGCTAAAGAACAATCCATCACGAGGCCAATAGCCCAGAGCTGCCATGACCACACCCACAACCAGAACCAGAATACCAAGTGCAGCCACCAGACCTGAGACTGAACACAACTTCAGCTTCCCCTTTACCACCACCACCTCGCTCCTCCTGGGGTTTGGGAGGTGGGAAAATTGGTTAGTTACGTAATCACATCACTAACCCCCCGGTGTGTCTGAAAAACACACACAGCCAGGTTACATCACCTCTGACTGTGTGTCTATTTCTGAGTGTGTGTTACCTCTTCTTCTTGTTCTTCTTCTTCTGTGTGTGTGCTTTATGTGGTCTGGACAGTGAGTCCTGTCGGCGTGCGTTGATTCTCAGCAATCCGCCTGTTGCGATCATCACCACCCACCAGTCAGATGGTGGCTCAGCAGGTTAAGCCCCACTGACCTCTATCTCAGCTGGACTGTGTCACACCAAGTTCTTGTCAGAGAGACACAGAGTGGCAGGTAAAGAGACATGCTGTTTATTTTATTTAGTAATATCACCCTGTGTCTTCCAGCCTGTTTGCTGTCTGATAAAGTGTTGTTTGGAAGGACAGACTGCAGCATTTATTAATCTATTGATTACAATATTCACAGTTTATTACAGTGAATAATGAATGTATTAAGTAGTTTAATATCAGCACAACTTAACATCTTAGTACTGTGAGGATTCGCTAATTGATTCATCTGTGCTCAATCAATACTGAAACTCAGATCAGGGCAAACAGTACAAAGCGTGTGTATTAGTGAGTGGGTGTTCACTCTAATACCTCTAATATTCTCACAGTGACAGACAGATGGTGGTTATTAAACCTTTTTGCCTGTTCAATTTTTTTGTCTAAGAGTGCAGGAACTACATCTCCCAGCATGCACTACTGCCTCACAGCAGAACCTTCACACTGTGTGATTGACTCTCCTAATTCTGACTCCTACACCCAGCCATGCTAATACTGAAGACAAATGGTGTCTGGTAAATGTTATTGTCTGATAATGACTGATACAGATCAATACCAATAATATTTATGTTCTGCTGAACATTACTGTGCCATCAAATCAGTACTGTTCAACACCAATCAGTGCCAAATCAATACAATTTGTCCTTGATAAATTAATTGATTGTTGAAGGTAAAAATAATTTACACTGTTCTTTGTTGATCATTAATACTGTGACAGCTGATCAGTACTGTTCAGTCACCAGTACAAAAATACAAATAATATATCAATAATCAATCAGTAAATATAATGCTGATACATTTATGCGATTTTCTGATCAATCTGATCAGACTGCTCAGGGCTTATTGGCTGATTGCTACTAATCAATAATGATTAACAACAAAAAACACAAATACAGAGAGCAGAAATCGCACACAGCATAGCACTACAGTATTGATCACCGGTGTTGAATATCAATTGACCAGTACCTGTCAGTACTGATCAGTGCTGTTCAGTTCACATACATCAATCGTTAGAGCAGAATATGAACCAATACAGATTATTACTGACCAGTAACTTCACAAATGCACAGAAACACATGTGCAAACACTTAGATACACATGAAATAAAACAGAAGGTGTGTTTGTTCTCACAGACACTGCTGCTGTCGGTTCTGTTCTCCTGCTCTTCGTGCTGCTGCAGTCTCTTTAAATCTCTCCTTGTCTCATCGCCTCCTGCTATCATCTCTCCAGCTCTTTTCTCTCTCTCCCTCTGCTCCGCCCTCTCTCTGTTTCTGCAGTGATGCTAAGAGTCAATGAATCTCCTCCCCCAAAGAACGACAGGCAGGCACCGAGTGAGACAGGCACAGTGAGAGTGAGAGAGAGAGGGAGAAAGCCAGAGAGACAAACAGAGGGAGAGTGTGAGGTAGTTCCAGTGTGTCACTGGGAGGAACCTCTCCCTTCTTTTCTCACTCACTCTCTCCCCTGCTGCTGTAATTCAGTTCATAAGACTGTAATGGCATGAAACTTAATTATACCATTATAGCCAATGATAATGGTATAATTATATACAGTATGTACAATAACAGCATATGTTGCTGTGATTGGATGAATGCATGTGTTGTGTGTGCTTCATGTACAGTGGGGCAAAAAAGTATTTAGTCAGCCACCAATTGTGCAAGTTCTCCCACTTAAAAAGATGAGAGAGGCCTGTAATTTTCATCATAGGTATACCTCAACTATGAGAGACAAAATGAGGAAAAAAAATCCAGAAAATCACATTTTCTGATTTTTAAAGAATTTATTTGCAAATTATGGTGGAAAATAAGTATTTGGTCACCTACAAACAAGCAAGATTTCTGGCTCTCACAGACCTGTAACTTCTTCTGTAAGAGGCTCCTCTGTCCTCCACTCGTCACCTGTATTGATGGCACCTGTTTGAACTCGTTATCAGTATGAAAGACACCTGTCCACAACCTCAAACAGTCACACTCCAAACTCCACTATGGCCAAGACCAAAGAGCTGTCAAAGGACACCAGAAACAAAATTGTAGACCTGCACCAGGCTGGG
>VUQS01022969.1:0-15107 GCA_015108495.1 Heterochromis multidens | reverse complement strand
AACGAAAAAAATAAAAAAAAAAAAAAAAAAAGCCCAACTTCCTCTCAACAAGACTTCAAAATTGTAACTTGAAACCAGCACATATAACAAGCATTGTAAAACAATCACACAAACACACACATATGCACACACTCACACATGATGCTCCTTAACGCTCTCTGGTTAGGAGGAAAGAAGCCAGAAAACAACTACAGCTGATAATAAGTGTTCTGATGTGTGTGATAATATTTTAAAATGACTGGTTTACAAAAAAAGTATCAATTAATTATATTCGATTTTTCCTTTTTTACCACCAGAGAAAGTTAAAGACATTAGAAGAAAAACACGCAGCCATTGCCTTAAAATAATAATAAAAACAAAATATGATATTACAAATAAATTAAAAACAGCAATATATTACACTAATATAAGCAACCCAACTTGGTTTGAGCTTTTACATTCAAAATCAGCCCACTGTTTGGTTTCAAGAGTCACACTTTTGCCTTTTTTAAATGTTTCCAGTTTTAATTTTAAAAAGTTAAAGTTCGTCTTACTGCTTTCCACAGATGGAAAAACTAATTAAATGAACCACGGATAAACTGAAACGAATGCATTTAAATTAAATTTCATGAGAAAAGCAGCAAACAAACGTACTCAAATTAAATCAGCTGCTCACTGAAACTACATAGTAATTACTGGCTTGACTAATCTCTACCTCACAGACCACCAAGCAGTCACCGCCATCACCCAAACATGCTGCCAATTCACTTGATGTTAAAAAGTTTCTTCCTTTGTTCCCCTCAAGACTTCCAGCACTGCACACCGTTCAGCATCTAACTCCAATCAGCCAAACACTAAAAGAAAAAAAAAAAATGACGGTACTTTTAAATTTTGTTTGTAATTATCAGTGTGTGGTAATGTCTCATTAGTTGCTTGGGGAGTAGGAAAAATATTCACTATTTATTTAGTGCTGCAAACAGGTCTTTGATTATTGCTGAATTAGCCTGTTTTGTAGTGTTTTTTTAATGCTGGTGTAACCGAATGGAATGGCAATTATTTTCTTAATAATGTGCTTTAGACTCCAGCATGACAGAAAATTTCTTTTCACCTCCACACTGTAATAACCAGCTATCTCCACATGGTGGCAACAGTGACCACAAAAGGAAAAGACAAAGAAAACTGGGAGAAGGTGAGCAGACCAGCTGCAGATCGAACCCGTCCATGGCCGTTGTTTCTGTTCCACTTGGACCCATTTCTGTCTCGGCCTCGAGGCGGCTTTGCAGGGTTGGAGGCGGGGTTATTTGACGGTTTGCTGTAAGGTGGGGAGTAAGGCCCATAACCTGGCCAATCATGATTGTACCTTTCACCATGATCTCCACCTCCTGAGCCACTGCCCTCCTCACCTGAAACAGGGAAAACACATTTTCAACTGACGTATGGAGCAGAGATAAGAATATAAGGTCAACATTTTAACAGTGAGGAACACTCACTGTCCATGAAGTCCATGTCCTGTCCGCTCATAGCGTGCCTCAGTTTATTGGTCACCACCCTCAGCTCCATGATCAGCTGCCTGGTCCTCACATCTGGACGGGCAATGTCCACCTCCACCTCAGGGTTGTTGATCTGGCTCACCAGACCATCACCTGTTACATCTGGCAGGTACCTGAGCATGAACACAAAGAGGCATTCACATACACAGCACTTTATTCTCTGCTATTTAATTTTCTTAATAAAAGAAGACTAAGGGTTTATTCAACATGCAGTAATAGCTTGTGACAGAAGCGTCTCAGCAGCCACCATTGATGGATTGCCATGATATTTTGTACAGACACTAACTGTCCCCAGAGGATTAATCTTACAGACTCTGGTTTCATGTGGCTGCCTGGACCACTGGGCTGACATTTTTGGTACAGAGCACAATGTTTCAGCAGTTATTGGTCGGTTTTATGTGAAGCTTTATTGAATTTGTATTAACTTATGTATTACCTTTTGCTTACCAGATAGTAAGCTGCAACAGATATCCTTAAAACTACAATCTGGAATGCCTAAAGGACATTTTACGGTTTATACAATATTTAAAACAAGATCTAAAAAAAAAAAAAAGTATATTCCTGTATTGTATGTGTGTATATTTTTGATTAAGATAATTATATCAGTACCTAATTTGATAACAGCATGTCTGGCTCGACTCCCAATTTGTGACAGAAGCTGTTAAGATTGATGACGTTTTACATAAAATGTTGACTGGACACCAAACCTGCCAGTATGCACCTTTTTTTCCCCTCTTTCTGTGCAACACACTCAGCAGTGTTTCTCCTTAAATCAGCTGGATTCATTGGTGTTGAGCTGTATGTGTCCAGACCCAGGTAGAGAACATGTGGGTGAGTGGCGGTGGCATAATTAAATAAACTTGGTTCCATCTGTTGCATCCTTCCACCTCTGCACCATCACTCACTCACTCTCTCACTCCTCCTCCTCCGCCTGTACAGACCCTCCCCTCCGCAGCCCCTTGCTCTGATCTCGCTCACCTCCCCCGGGTTTGCCCGTTCCAGCAGCGGTCCTCATTAGTGACGTCGGCAGCCATCTTCTCATCGTTGCAGATGGTGTGTGGGAGGGACACCCAGAAGCCCCGCATGGGCCGCAGTCGCTCTTTCAGCTCGGTAACCTGTGTGGAGGTGGAAGGAAACTGGCTATGACTCAGACCTGGTTTTAAAGTGTCCTTGTATGAAAGCTGCAGGGCTGATGCTGGGTAAAGGTAAAAACCTAACACAGCGTTGCTTTGGGGTCAGCTCTTATACGACACTTCTTTTCAGTCGAATAAAACAGATATAAATACCTAATACCCTCTTCATCTGTTCTCTGTTCTTAAGCTCACATGTTTTTTTAGGCATTTCTATCTTGCAAGACCACTTTATTCACAGAAATGCTGTCTGGGCTCTAACCGCAGGGTTCTCTGTTATTAGCTGCTTTGACTTATTTTAGTGTTATTTTTTCTGCTTTTTTTTCTCCACTCGGTCTGAATCAGATTAAGGCACAGGACAAACATGTTTGACACTTACAGTTTTATCCTGATATATTTTAATAATGCTCAACAGAAAAAGGCAAATTGTGCACCACTATGACATGATTATTTGTGAGTAGTATCTATTTTTGCATCAACAATGTGTCAAATTACTCACTGTGTCATGTGAAAAGTGCCACTTATCATGAACCCACCAACAACTATCACTCAACAGAATTTTCCATCCACTTCAGAGGGTTTTATCTGGCTTCAATGTAAGTGTTTTGTTTCACTATTGCACTCTTATTTGTGTCCTTTTTAGTGAACAAGCTCTAAAAGTCCAATGTATGATACTTACCAAGCACCATATGGCAGATACAAGCAAAAATAGAGTATTCAGGCCTTAGCTGTTTGTTTTTTTTTTTACCTTTATCTACCAGTAAGTGGAACCCAAAATTAAGAATTTCTACTGCTAGTGTCCTCAACCAAGATAGGTAGCATTAACCTGGCATGTTTTGGATGTGCTAACCATTGAGCTACCGTGCTGTTTGTTCCTTACCAGTCGATCCAGGTTGGTGCCTGCAGCAGTGGTGGGTTTCTCTTCAGGGGTGTAGGTACGAAAGGGCCTCCTGTTGCCCCCGGACTCTTTGGGTGAGCGTTTGGACCTTGCAGGAGCTGGCCTGGGGTTTCCACAACCTTGGAACACCTGAGGTACGCAACAACACCAGCATAAGTAAACAGCTATATAACAAAAATTTTAAGGTTCTTTAATGCTATGTCATAGTTTAAGAAAATTGCATATTCTAGAATTAATATAGAATAGAAGAAAATTTATATTAATATAGAAGAATACATGCAAAAGGCTTTGTGCTTTGTTCTGAGAGAAAAAAAAAGACAAAAAAACCCCAAAACACCAGGGACCTTGAGTTTCTGGGGAAGAGAGTCGGTGACATTTTCAGAAAAAAATGTTGCAACTGAACAATATAACACTTTTGAAAAGGCTCCCCATAACCTCAACAGTCACGCTCTGTTAGAGTGCAGTCATAGAAAGCTGGATTGTAAAGCAGAGAGCTGTCTGTTCCTTAAAGCACTACCAGCACAAACCAGGAGCTTTTCTGTTTCTAACAAGACGTGGGTGTCTCTCTGGTGGATTCACTCCTGGGATGTCTGCCATGTTTTAATCATACTCTGAGGCTATCGTGTTCTCATCTTTACTGCATGCTGTCTCATTAGAAAGATTAAAAATTGAAATTAAACAATAATTAAGATTTCAGCTTTTGCTTGAAGATCGAAGAAGATCATTTTTATGTCCTCTTAAAGGTTCAGTTAACATTTCAGTTGAACAGCTCAATTGCCAAATTCCGGGAAAACAATAAAAAAAAAATGTATCAATGCTCATTTGGTTTTCATTTTTATGTCCCGATCATCTGCTGCTCTCTCTTACTTTATTGGAGATGCTGACACTGTTTTCCTGCATGTGCATAATGGCCTCTGACACTTTGACAGAGATGGAGTCAGCTGCAAGCTCCATGTTGAAAGGCCCCTCCAGCTTCTCTGAAACCTGGTACAAAGCATCTGAAAAACATAGAGAAAGAGATGGTAGGGTGATAAAGTTTGCTTTGACTTTAGTTCTCACTTTCAGGTAATATATATATAAAAAAAAAAAAAAAACAGTGTGTAGGTGGCCTACTGTAGAACCTGATAAATGTCAAGACAATGGTTTCCTGTGCCTGGAATCTCCCCCCTGGCCAACAAGCTAAAAGAGTTTGATTTACATCTCTTTAGGGGTTCTCAGTAAGATAAAGAAGCAAGCTGTCAAAATATAAAGAGAAGCGTGAAAAAGAGAGAAGAATGGTGGTTGGACAAAAGAGTGCATGAGGGTAAAATGGTTTTGAGTTCAGCAGGCATGGATGGAGTGATGAAAGGTAAGAGGAAGCACTCCAGATGAAAAGAAAAAAACAGAGGGAATGTATGGGTTTGATGAAAGGAGAAAGGAAACACAGGAAGACAGATCAATTGTGAAGGAGCAGAGAGGCATGAATGATTAATGGAGTAGGAACTCATTAGGGAAAAGGACGTGAAAGTAAATGAGTGACAGGGGCACAAGAAAGGATCCTACTTTTTTGGTATGTCTAGTTTAATTATAATGATAATAATTCAAAATGCTGTTAAAAGTCAATCAGATGCTGACTTTTCTATTCTTAAGGATCTAAAAAAAAAAATAAAATCCTGAAACTAAGGTTGTTGAAACACTTTAGGAGACAATTTTAAAACATCTAAAACATATTATGCACCACCTATAAACCACATATGAAGATGCACCTCTTTCCATCACCCACCAATGAAATTGTTCCATTCGGTGTCCAGGTCAGCCTGATTGGCTAAGCAGCCCTTCATCACGTTAAGGCACAATGAGTGGCAGGGGCGCACGGAGGGCATACCTCGACACAGTGGGCAGTACCACTGACGCATCAGGCCACGCACACACTCTGAATCTGCAGTTAACTGAAAACAAAGCAGAGGGTAAAACAGATTAAATACACAAACACATAGTGACCATTATTACAGCTACTTAACAAAAGAGTTTAACATGTTTGCAGCTCCAAAGGTCAACCATAGCTGGAGAACTCTCAACTTTGATGCTTAGAAAACAAGCACTCACTAATCCATCCAATTATCAGTTCATACTATAGGGCCAGCAGTTTAGTTTGGACTTTTCTGGACAAGGATTCACTTCCTGCTGGTTACAAGATAATTTTAGATTCTAAATTAAACTTCTGATAATTTAATAAACAGGATTAATCTATAAAGTCTAGACTAACCATTGTGTTTTTTGATTGACTAGCTGTTTAAAGAAGAACATAATGGAAGGGTATAATTGCTTGCCAGTATGCTTTAGACAGCAGAATATCATGAATACCATCTTGGATTAAATATGCCATTCAAGATAAGCATGAGGAGATGCTGAGTAGGAGCCACTCACCTTTGTTGCTTTGTTGACAATGTCCCGACCAGTAGCAAGGCCTTGAGCTAGCGCTCTGGCTGCAATGAAAGCCCTTGACACCTGAATATCAAACCAAAGATAACAGATTAGGATCATCCATTGCCATTCTGCATAACTAGGTACAGTACAAGTATATATTAGCTCTATAGACTCTACTATATACACACTTGTACACGAAGTTTGCGAGGCACATCCCCAAACGGCTGCAGCTGTTCAGCGTGCTTGCTGACACATTCCAGGTAGTCTTCACTGAACTGATACTGGGGGTTTACCAGAGAGAAGACCCGCTCCACAAGTCTGGACCAGAAATCTGAGAGAACTTCTGCCAGACTCACACTGCCCCCTGTGAACAAAAGAGTAACAGTTATATTGTATTAGAATATGTTTTTTCTTATCTGATAAATGCTTTGAAAAAGAGTCACAGCAGAAGTCCTTGAACATAGGATGCATTTCAGCACAACAATGCTGATAGAGAGTATTCAAAGGCAAATTTCTCTCATCTTCCTCCCAATAAACACTAGCTTGTAAAAACCATATAATAACTTTGTTAATTAAGGACATACCTGAACAGCTAAAAGCACAAATAAACCATGCTCAAATATTTATGTGTGCTGTTTACTTTTGCAGTTTACTAACTGCTGAAGTGTGTGCATAAAAATTCCAAGGTTTATGACGGAAAATACAGAAAAATCATTTTACAAATACCTCATCCTTTTACTCAAGTGTTTTCTCCTTGGCTAAACACTCAGTACAAGCTATTTGGAGAAGTCTGATTGGCATTGCTTTAAATATCTCACTCAATAATATTTGGGGAAAGGATGGTGCATAAAGAGAAGATAGAGATTTTAGAGTGAACACTTTCCTTATTTAAATAACACTGGCACAGTAGTACCTCTCACTTGGACAGCAGTAAAAAAAATATTGTAATCAAATAAAGTATAACTGCACAAAACTTAATAATAACTGAACACAGTTTTTAAAATGACCACATAAAACCGAACACTAAATGTTTTCTGCTTTGCAGCATAATAGTGTCCATAATGTGTTGTCTGCTTGGGTGTCTGTACAGAATGAGCATGTGAATCTCCAGTCTGTAGTCTACTATACAGCCTCAAATTAGCCATACATGCTGTTTGGCAGACAATGACAGGCTGACTTAGCAGCCTGCAGATGGAATAGTCAGCGAGCGGCTGTGAAGCCAAAAACAGAGCGATCCGGAACAAAAATAGAAATGGTCTGGCATCTGCGGGAATCCAATTCTCGCTCTCCTTTTTTCTCCAGTTTTTCCTGGCATTTCAGTTCTCCGCAAAAGACAATGAAGGCTTTTTTACTGCTGTCCATAGCTGCTGATTTACCACAACATGGACGGGGACTGACTGAACTATACATAAATGTCAGTGCCGGAAGGAATTATTGTACCTCTTTAACCAGAGTACAGCCTTTTTAAACATTTCCCTGCAGTTATTCTTTCCTCGTGGTGGTGCTGGAGCCCAATGTAGGCTACATAAGCCAGGCGGCTTCCTTAAATTAGTGTGTCTTTTTAACACTATGCAATAAAACATGGATTTTCCCTCCCCATTTTGTTTGGATTGGAAGATAGTGATTGCCATTTGTGTTTTAGATCAGTAAACCATCATTGCATCCCTAATCTCTTTGTTTTATATGGCAGAGCCAACCAAAGTCCACTCAGCAGCCAGCCTGACAACGCAGTGCACTTACTGTGCACTTATCAGGGCAGTTACTTTCAAGGATGTTCTTCTCTTTTTTTTAACTTTAATTTTAAAACTGCATGTATAGAACTGCCAGTCAAATCTGATAAAAACCACTTACAAAATTTGCTGACTTGTGATATTCTCCCACAGATTTCAGTTTGAGTGCTTTGTTTCTCTTTTATAATGTCTCTGATCCAACCCAGCTGATACAGATTTGCCAAAATCATTAGACTGTCTAAATATCTATGACTGTTGAGGTGAATAAAGGAATGTTAAAACCAACCAGAATAATATCTGCGAAGCTCCAGGAACAGCTCTTGGAAGACGTGTGCGTTCTGGGTGAAGAGCAGGCCATAGGTCTTGGTAAACATCTGGTTCATAGACTTCTCTGAAAGGTCTATAAGCTCTCTGAAGAACTCTGGACAGAGACAGAAAAAGCAGCGATTAGATTTAAACTGGTCACCCACCTTCTTTTTCTCTAATATCTCAGCCAGGTTTCTATGTAGGCGCTCCCTCACCCTCCTCCCCTCCCTGAAAGATTAACAGCTCAGATCCTGCACACTGGTAAATGGGTTTAACAAAATGTACTCTATTTAAAATCCATCTTTAAGACTCATATGCAGTCTCCCACTCCTTAGGCGTCTTTACATGACTCATCATTATACATTATATAAAAGTGTGAGGAAGGGTGATAGCAGTCTACTGCAGGTAGGAGGAGAACGTGTAAATTCATCTCTGTACTGCGGCTGCTACAAACCTGCAGCTATAGACGCAGAATTTGAAACAATGAGTGATAAAATCTCTCAGATACAGACAGCTATTAAAAATGTTTGGATTTCCAAACATGTGTCGGCCAGTTAATGTTTTACAAGCCATGATTAGTCCTACTCAGCCAGTGAAACTTTGTTATAAAGATTTCTATGTCAGGATAACCCTGGTGATGACAGAGTAGTATAATCATGGTTAATTCAGCTTAGGCTAGCAGGTTATATATTTTTAATGGGAGGGCTCAACTGGAAATGTCTTAGGAAGGGTCCAATTAAATTTGGTGCTGAGCTGCATTATGGGAAATGTAGGCAGCAGTGTTATTTAGAGCTAAAAACAAACAAATACTAGAGACTAAAATGCAGGATAGCTTGGCCCTGGTTGCTTCATTTGTAACTAGTTTTATAATCAGTCTCTTGTGAGTCCCCATCTATATGAAAATGCCCCATGGTTGCTGGAATTACATAAGTAACAAGCATTTTAATGTATCTGCATTATATGCAGTGCTGTGCTGTGCTTCAAGCATCTAGCAGTCAATTCATTAGCTCAGACGTAGGACCTGAAGGGAATTAGGAATGTAATTTTATAATTAAAACTCACTGCTTTTATTTTGGTAAATAGAGAGAGTAATTTTTCACATACTATGGCATTAAAAGTAATACTTACCTTTTTAAATAGCTTCAAATAAGATAATGTTCCCCTTAAAAACATGAAAACTGTGAAAGTGTCAGCCTCTCACCGTCAAACCTGCGGTGTCTCTGGGTAAAGGTGGTCAAGAGAAACTGGCTGTTGTCTGCAATTGCTTTGAGGAAGTCCCTCTCGCTCTGCTGGGCCAGAGTCTCCTCCATCTGACTGGAGCAGCAGGTGTAGTCCTGAGGACAGAGCCGCAGGTGCTCACCTAGAACAAATGTAAAACCAGGCCAAAATAGAAAGCAAGGATTGATCACACAGTTAGAAACTTATGGTGAGAAATCAGATTCTTTTGGGCTTGTTAACAATATATAATTACATGCTTCTACTTTAAATATGCACTTGGTTTTGTGAAGCACTTTGTGCTGCTTTTATGACTAAAATGTATTATTAAGTGCAAGGCCAATTCCCATTAAGGGGGTCAAAGCAGAATTTTTTAGTTTGAAAGTCAATTCCTCCACTTGTCCGTCCGTTCAGTGGGGAAATCTTATTAAAGATAACGCTGTGATTGAAAAAATTTAATTTCCATGCATGAATTATTCAACTTCAATCTGTCTTTCTTTGTCAGCCCAGGTTGGGTCTTTGATATGTCTGAGGTAATGATATATGCAAACGACACACAGGAGGAGGGGGAATAACTCACAGAGGACTCAAAATATGCAAAAGCCTTGAATTCTTTGTTTCTATAATGTTGCATCCAACATGAATATTGGGACTGTTAATAGAGCCGAAGGTCTGATTCCTAACTCCACCCTGGCCGATGTTCCTCTCTCTCTGCCTCTTTTGTTCTCGGTGTGTCTCTCACTATTAGTCCTCTCTCATCCCTCTATTTCCATTGCTAAACTGCCTCCCTTCATCCTTCACTCTCCCGGCCATCTGCTCCCCTGGCCCACGGGACAGTGAGCCAAGACTCAGGCAGTGATAGCCCAACATACACACACACATACGTGAGCACACACACGCAAAAAAAAAAAAAAAAAACCCACTGCAAACATACATTTTATTCATAATTACTTTAATAGCAGCTCCAAGTGGGTCTGAGAGGAATAGACACATCCTCTCACTGATTTACATGCAAAGCTGAACCTCCAAGAAGTAAGCTACATCTTCACTCTGTCATTTCTCCCGCACATGGTCAGACATTTTAACAATTTAACATATAAAACTCACTTTTCTGTATCCCCCCCCTTCTGTTCTACCCCCCTCACCAACTTCAAATTATTCAAAATCTGACTGTTTGTAATCCACAACCAATCTTCTCATTCTGAAGATAAGATTATCACCAGTGAACAGAGCCTATGGGTGTATATGCAGGGATTTAACAGTGAGCCAGTAGGCAAAGACTAATTAGGGGCGAGGTTCTTTGTTGCACCGGTGTTGGCAATTTGCTCATCCCCTTAATCATCCTATTTAAACCGCACAGAGGGGAGGAGGGGGCGGGTGTAATTTGTTTTAAACCATACTGCATTGTTTCTCTTGGGGGGGGAAACTCGCCATGGTGTTCCTAGACCGGCTCTCTGAGGCGTTTTAGTGAGTTTAGAGCCACCTTGTACTCCTTGATATCACTTTTGTACAGCGATTTGTTGCGTCTGTGTTTATAGGACATTTCCTGGTATATTGTTCCCTTAAAGATGCCTGTGGGGCTGAGCAGTGAGTTTACACTGACCTTAATGTGCATTGTTATTTTTATCCCAATGCTGACGCGCCTACATTTCTGCTGCGACATAACTGCACCCTATCCTAAAATTTACTATTAAACCTGCCCTCTATATATATACGTCATTACAGACTGTCCTGTGTGGGTCCCAAGAACTGTATAGTTTAATTTATCCCCAGTTTGGGATATACGAAGAGTCTTACCGGAAATTTGAGTCAGCGGAGCGGTGCTTGTGCTGTACCCCTTCTCCAAGTACACCTGCCGGGTGTCCGAGCAGCTTCTCCCCGCAGCAGCCAAAGGGCTCCGGGTCCCCGAAAGGGCAGCGGCCGTGCAGAGAAGCATCAGCAGCCGATATGTGGGGAAAGACACCCGGGTATCCATCTTCACTGTAGGACTTTTTTTTTTTTTTTTTTTTAAATAAAAAAAATAAAACAGACTCCAGTGAAGGGTTCAGATAAAGCCAGACTATGGATGAATATCTGGCCGGTTTAGATGCACGCAAAAGTGAAACGAGTAACAGGAGCCCAAATCCTCATTCGTTTGAAACAGTCATAGTTTTTCCCCAATAAGTGCAATGAACATCCGGGCCGGGCTTTTACATCACACACGGGCCTGCGTTTCCATCGGCCGTGTCCATTTAATTTGTCCTTCCTGGGAGACCCGCTGTTGTACGTAAATACACGGGGAGTGTGAATGAGGCGCTCCCGGCCCTCAGCATCATCTGACAGGCAAACTGCGTCAAACACTCGGGACGTAACCAGGGTGATACCGGAAGAAGGACTGCTGTCAAAATAAAAGAGGCGACTTTAGTTGTAGTTGATGGGACAGCTTGGAAGAGTTAAAAGACAAAAGGACTCCCCTTAAATGAAACACAAGGATATAAAAACAACCGTATAAACATGTTTTTATTTTTGAAAATTTTGAAAGAAAAAGCGAGGACATGCACATGCATGGGGTTAGGTTAATTGGAGACACTGAATTGAATAAGCAGAAGAAAATGAATGGACGGATGTTGAAGTGACTTGCCATTTTATTTAGAGTGACCAGATCCCATCAAACTAAATGTGGGACATTTTTCAGTTTTACAACTAATCATGTGAAAGAACCATTCATGTCTGCAGTGATGATGGACAGGTTGACAGATGAGGTCAGGTAGGAGTCTCCATGGATTAGTTTGATGCAATAGTCTTTGTACACTCCTGTTTTCACATTTTCTATTGCAATAACTGTTACAGGTATTAACTGTTATTTCACCTGCTGTTCTGTCTGGTCATCATCTTTGAGTTTCACTATGAGTGCATTCATAAGTTACCATTCATGCGGGATATTGTCTCAATATGTTGTACAGGAGAACAACGGGTAAAAATGCTGAGCTGCCCCATTTAAAGTGGAACACCTGGTACCACTTTTCAGAGCACATTATCTAATATTAGTTATATGACAGTCTACATTTTTTTTGTAATCATTGAGAACAGTGTCAGATTAATATGATCAGACTTCCATCAATCCCAGATTGTCAGGTAGTGCCTAAAGGGTAAGCTATTTGTAGAAGGCCTAAAACTGCAGCAGCCTCCAGTTGTGAGCAGTGTCAGTCAAGTGTTGGACAACTTACTGACATATATTGTAAATGTCCTTTACTTTTTTCCTGGTGACCATCCTTAATGTAAAAAATTAGAGTTTTGTCACTATGTTGAGGTGAAGGCCAGACTTCTAAAACAAGAGAAACAGTTAAGCAAATATAACAAGTTATTTAGAGTCAAATTGGGAATGTTATGGGTAAGAATAGTATAGCTCATCAAACATGTGGCCCGGGGACCAGAATGGGTCCCACAAATGGTACAATCTGGCCCACTGGATGGTGTTGTGAGGTTATTAATATCTTCAGTTTTCAATAGCATTACTAAACACAAGAGTAAAAATGTACAGAAAATATTTCGGGATCTTGCCAAGTTGTTTGAATCATAGAGAGTGAAGTACATTAGATGTTTAGTTTTTACCACTCTACTTGTAGATCCACTGTGCATGTATATTAACAGTGTGGAAATTGCACTTATTTTTAAATCTATCTCAGGCCGTCCATCATCTGTTTTGTAAATGGGTGGAAGACACTTTTGTACTTCTTTACATTAAAAGCAATGTAGGTTATAATGCAATGGTTTTACAGGCCTGACCAGTGAACTAAAGAGGGTTTTTGGAACAGTTTTGACATTTCTGCAGGTGGCATCAATACGCAGAGAAAAATAATCATAGAAACATTAATTTATACGAGATTTACGACTATTCCTGTTGAGGGGTTCATGATTTTATGGCTTAATAGGTTTCTTTAGAGTAATCAACAAGGGGGGGGAATCAGTGTTTTATTTTGAAAGTGAAGACCAGAAGCTGTGTCTCAGCCTGGATGTTTTGACGCTGGTCACAGCCTTTCAAACACAGAACAATGGACCAACAGGGGAGAGAGGGGGGAGCAGCAGAGTGAATCACCTTAGGGTGCCAAAAACTAGAGATACAACCATGAAACATACGAAGACAATATAAATAATTTAAAAAATACATATAAAAATAAGAGTAAATTAGGTTACAAGTCACTGAGATGTGTAATCTGGCTCCATTTACTCCCTATACAACTAGGCAACCATGCACAGGAACTGACCAATGAGCGTCGAGTTGTAGTCTGCTTGGACCAATCACCTTCTAGTAACCATCCACAGCGGCGCGCTTTCGGCAGTTGTCGGTTTAGGAAGAAGAAAAGTTAGCCAAGGCAGAAAATTACTGATCACTAACTATATTATCAGGTGGTAAACTTATGTAATTAATTAATCTTCTAGTGGTGGTTATCGATTAGTTTCATTTAAAATACTTAAGTTCGTCTCGGAAGCTACATCTGTTTAGTAAATGTTCGGGTTTATCAAATGGGCTAGCTAAGTTTAGCTGGTCATGTAGCTCATTTAATTGTGTATCTTTTGTCATAGTGTCCACTTCGTCCACTTCCTCCACTGAATAAAGTGAGCTCGGTGCCTTCCTACAACCAAAATGGCAAGTGGAAGCTCAGCTTTGAACAGGTACTAGTTATACTTTGATTTTACATGTCAAAAGCTTGAGGATGAATTAAATAATAACACTGAAAAGCATTGCAGAAGTTGCCACTACATTAGCTGATAACTTGAGGGTTACATATATTATAACTCCACTTTTGTATCATGCCACCTGCCTAGCACTGTGGTTTTATTAAAATAATCCTTAAATTTGTCTCGATTCAGTTGTTTTCTTTGTCTTTTAGTCTTGAGGAGTTAGATTCCCTCTCAGGCAGTGACTATGAGGCCACCATGAAAACAAAGCGAAGAAAACTGGCAGTATTTAAGCATCAGGTAAATTTCTTACTCTCTTTAAAATGGCGTTCAATTGTTTATTAGTGATTGTAAAAGATAAAACTTCCATCACAACAGCTGTAGATGTATGTATTTGTATTTATTGTCCTTTCAGAAAGTCCATTTGTGTCATGTGGCGACTGTCAAATATAGACAGATATAGACAAATATAACCACAACAATAAAGACATCACAGTCACAGACATTAAATACATCATTATTATTATTATTCTCTTGGCTGCTCCCTTCAGGGGTCACTACAGCGGATCATCTGTCTCCATCTCACCTTTTCCCTAGCACCCTCCTCTGCCACACCAATCCTCTGCATGTCCTCCTTCACTACACCCATGAATCTCCTCTGTGGTGTTCCTCTTTTCCTCCTGCCTTGCAGCTCCAGCATCCTTTGTCCAGTGTATCCACTATCTCTCCTCTGCACATGTCCAAACCAGTTCAACCATGCCTCTCTAACTTTGTCTCCACGTTCTTAATGATCTGCATTTGGTGCCTGGATGCCCCTCCTGACGCAACTCTCCCCATGTATCCGGACTTTGCACCGTCACTAGAAGCTTGTCATTAAGACAAGACATTAACAAAAAAAAAGGGTGCAGCAGTATCAGCGAAAATCAAATACAACTACAGTGGGGCAAAAAAGTATTTAGTCAGCCACCAATTGTGCAAGTTCTCCCACTTAAAAAGATGAGAGAGGCCTGTAATTTTCATCATAGGTATACCTCAACTATGAGAGACAAAATGAGATAAACAAATCCAGAAAATCACATTGTCTGATTTTTAAATAATTTATTTACAAATTACGGTGGAAAATAAGTATTTGGTCAATAACAAAAGTTCATCTCAATACTTTGTTAGGTACCCTTTGTTGGCAATGACAGAGGTCAAACGTTTTCTGTAAGCCTTCACAAGGTTTTCACACACT
>VUQS01022968.1:0-10037 GCA_015108495.1 Heterochromis multidens | reverse complement strand
CATACTGAGTGTGAGGGGCAATGACATTACAGTGAATGTTACTGATTAATGATACAACAACCTGGCACTGGCAGTAAAATTTAAGAGGTACATTGCCAGTGGCCAGTGATGATATACTGTATGTTGTTTCACTTGGAACTTAGATGACTGATGATTAATATTGTGTAACTGCAACAGCCGACAGCATATAAACAAGATAAATAGAGAGCAGTAAGCAAATTTAGTAAATGAGCATATTGAGTGTGTTACAGAAATAACTATGCAGAGTTGTAGAGAAAAGGAACATAAACTATGCAGGAAAATATGCAGATATGGAGAGAAGTCATTCAAACTGCTAAACCATTAATACAGGTTGGTAATTGCAGGAGTGTACTTTTTAGTCAAAAGAGTATTAGTGTTTTGGAAGTGGAAGATTGACATTATAACCATGAAAGGCTTTTGCTGAACAACACAATCACCATCATTTGGGTGTGCTTTTTTTATGCCTGATGCACATAAAGGCAATATTCACTGTCCATATATTTCTTTTTCGGCCTCCATCAAGAATCATCTGTTTATTTACCTGCTAAATACTTTACTGCATTCACCTGCAAGTAGAGTTAAGCAAAATATAACAATTTTCCTACTGGATGCTGTCAGTCCTACAATCAACCATTTCTCATATATGCACAGAAGTGCTTTTTGTATGTGTAACACCCAGCGCATCTTGTACATGCACTTGTCATTGCTGAAAGCAATACGGAAACCTATTTGAGATCATTTTGGTTTTAAGTGGAGACAGTGGGAATTCTAGAGTCTGCTGGGGCTCCAGGCAAAAATTTGCAGGGGCCCCCTCCAACCAGCATTCATAACTACATGACTAAATAAATGACTAGTATTATATAAATTAAATTACTGTTATAAATAATCTGACACCAACAACAACAACAGGCCTATAAAATGACAGGTTAAACAATATATAATAACAATGCAGATGTTAACAGATATTAAACATTTGTGTATTTCATCCGATATTTTAAAGGTTCAGTGAGTCTTTTGGGTGATTTGCAGTTATGAAGTGGAGAAGTTGTGTAAGGACCATATGGCAGTGGCTGTAAGTCAACAACATTATCAGCTTAACAAGGGTGGGAGTTATAACTTACTTTATGTATTTAATTACCTTGTTCACTTTACCTTAGGAGCATGATCTCAAATGCAAGGTAAATTTGTTTGTTTTTGTTTGTCTGTGACCATCACCAAGTTCATCATAACCCAGCCATGCCAGCTTTAGATTTCATGTGCTCATTCAGGTGTATTACATTCATTCTGTTTTTAAATCAAGTGGAGAAGTGGGAACCAGAGCAGGTTCCACCCTGAGTGAGGAAGTGGAACAAGTGAAAAGTGTTTTGTCTCAGCTTGTCATCACAACCAAATTCATTTCAAAATCAGGTTAGTGGGCTGTTTACTGTGACACTGTTAATTGCATTTGTAATTGTCACGCTTTGTCACTCCAAATTTCAACACAGTTTCCTTTACATGTTTATATGATAACATTTGATCATAGCTAGGCTTTATTTTTGTTGATTGTCTAATGAAGGGATGCAACATTTTGCTTTGGCTAATAGCACGCAGACATGCTCACATTACAATGTATGGGATGGAACAAAATAAAAGAGCGCAACATGTGCAGTATGCTTTGTAAAAGATTCCACAGGGTAAAGGTAGTGTCTGCACAGATGCCTACATAAAGCAATGTAGTGTCTAATTTTCACATGTTCAGAACTATGAGAATCTAGGAAAAGTGAGGGAGAGAATTAAAGTCCTTCAGTCAGAGCTGTCACTTGATGACACACAGACACAGGACTGGGCTCAGAGTGGATGCTCATTTTGTGTCCATAAAGTTAAAGTGTTAAACATGCTTACCTAAACACATCATTAACAGTATCCATTTGTTTTTTAAAGGATCAAGAGGTCAGGGCTCCCTGTTGGATCTCCAGATGAAGATAGACCACCACGAGTCAAGCACCAAGTCTACTGCCTTTACAAGAAAACAGGTACATTCATATGTATATTTTTCCTTAAAACACCATCAAACGGCAGAAGACATTTTGGTGACGAATTAGAGAGGCAGAAACCAAATGCTCTTCTCTGCTAAATGAATATGATACTAGAAGCAGGAGACAAAGTTGGGCCAGTTGTCTTCAGTGACATTTATGTTTTCCTATAGCAGTTGCCCTTTGATGGTAGGCTTTATTTTAGTTTTATTTTAGTTAAGTGCACTATCCACGAAGATGATTTAATAGCAAGTAATAAGTGTCCTGTGTTCTTTAAATTTAGGGCATGCTTGGCATTCTCTCCAAAAAGAAGGTCTTTGATAAGGTGATGGCTGTAAGAAGGCTCAAGGAGGAGAATGTGATACTCCTGAAAGAGTTGATGCAACACTGAAAGTCTTTCAGGCAAAGGGAGCTGAGTCTGCAGAATGCCACTGTGGCGTAAGGCAGGGAGAGCAGAGAGGTTGTCCTAGCACAGTTCCTGAAGTATTTAGGCCCTGTCCTTAGAGCTTTTTAAGCAAGCCAAAATATTCTTCTGGCTTGCTGAAGTTTGAAAAAGTTGCAGTTATTTTATGTTTTTGTTTTTTGTTTTTTTGGATTGCCTGTTAGAAGGTCATTGTGGTATACTCCTGCTTCTTGCTGTTTTTCTTTATCTTACTGGTATTCAAAACCTCCAGGTGTAGCTATTCATGTGGCAGGTATGTCACATGAAAAGTAATTAAAGAAAGATTCCTCATTGAACTGCTGTGCTGTGTTGTGTGTAACACTGATGTGTGAGGCCTACCCTGGCAAGCATGCTTTATGTTTCTGAGCCAGTGTCTAAACCGGTCGTATCATGTGAGAAACTAACACATCAGAACCTCTGATTGTGAAGTCAGTCAGTGAAGACCAACTACAATTTCTGACTCCAAAATTTTGTGACTCCTTGTTCTCCTGAGTATTCTTGCAGCCATCACTGTGATTAGTTATGTGCAGGCCCTGCCTCAGCCTTTGTCACAGCATTTGTTTTGATACAAAACAGGCTTCACGCAGTAAATTTAATTTAGCTATTTATTAATAGTTAGGTTGTTATATGCTTAAATTGTGAGAGCTTAAACTATACTTTGACAGGACTATGAAGAATATTGAATAACAAGGGTAGCACCAAATTATTATTTGTTTGAACATTGTTTGAGTGTGGGTTTGTGTGTGAGTGTGTCTATGCAGTCATACTTGTGAAGGTACTTTTCCAGTAGGTTCCCAAGTAGAGGGCCAGGTCTTTCCATTGGAAGAAAATGGAATACAATTACTTCACACTGACAGGACAGAACAAACTTTCAAGATGATTTACTGTCACATGTTATAAATCAGATTCGGTGCAATGAATCACTGAATCACGTTACATGAGGTCATGCTTTTTTATTTCCATACAAGAAGAAATCACAATCAGCAAACTTGGATAATGATATCATATTTAAATATGGTCTTGTAATTTGACACTGTCTGTATGCATAAAATTTTCACCTGACAGCCTGTAATAAAGTATCATGTTTAAAGTACTACTGCTTTTGAATTTGCCAATCAGATCAAGTTTCTTTTTATGAAAAACACCTAAAAAAAAAGGAAAATGTTGAATGCTCTCACAAATCCACTAAATAAAGATAAGACATGCTTTATTTATTCCAAAATTACTGTACTACAGGAACCAATTAAATAGAAAATACAAAAATGAAGAGCTCAATAAATCAAAACCTAATATAATAAGGAACTTCATCTAAACTGAATGTAGGTATTGTTTTGTAAGGTGTAGATTTTCTGTATCTGTCCTTGTGTCAGTGGAGCTGCATGTCCAGTAAAAGGTACATAACGGTCAGGATCCATTAATTATCTACAGCAACAGCCACAGTCATGTGGATGACCTCTGCATCAGCTGACGGAGGAATCCAAATAGTGTGCTGACTCAAACTAGATTCAAACAGCAACAGCAATGACAAACTCTGTCAGCAAGGGGCCTGTGCCACTCCCTGTGCAAAATAGATGAACATGTAACTACTTTTTTCAGGTAAATGCAACTATTCAATAACTGCTAGGAAAGGCAAGGCGACTGGATTTATAGGTTACAGGCCTTGTGTAGTGAAGTGTAGTATAAGTAAACTGTGTTGATTTGCAGTTGCGTTAGGAGACTTTAAGGTGCTTGCGTATCAACCTTTATGGTTGACTCAGTTCCCAGTTTCTTTATTGGGAAAATTTCAAAGTTTGGATGGACATTGCACTCTGGAAAAAAAACAGCAAACACACATTTATTACTAACTGTCCTCATTAGAAATACACAGAAAGAAGAGCCAAAGGTTGTGTGTCTTCTACATGAGTTTAACCCATGTTTTAGAAGAGGAAGCACTGACTGGTTAACAATAGTTTATTGCGCTATGCTGCACCATGAGAGAGCTATGGCTTTAGCCATCCAACCGGTTAAGACCACTTCAGCTGGATAGTACATTCACCTCAAGTCACTCCATTAAAGAAAATTAATGCTGTGTGTGTATGTATGTTATGCTTTTTCTCATTTACGTTACTCTACAATTTCACATCTATTACAGATTCAAATGTTTATAATACATACATATAGTGGGTTTGTAATTCAACTTACCAGATTTATGGCAATGAAGACACTCTGTTACAGGTCGACTCAACAAGACTCACCAGTAATGATCATAGTCCAAGTTTTAACAAAATGTTAAGATCTGATAGTTAGTTTGTTAATTCTAGAAGCTTTTCTTTTGAGCTCATTACATAACAGTATCAGGATCTTTCCATAAGCTTCAAAGCCAGGGATTTGTGTGCATTTAAGAACAAGAAAACAGCAGTGACTTCTTTAATGACTTCTAATAAATTATTCGTGAAATAGAAACCAGCTCAATCAGGAGTAACAGCAAATGGCAGTGATAGCTCACTACAGCCTCCTCCTCCTGTCCTGCTTGTGTGTCTCAAGTAGCTAGCCAGACACCAACAGATTACCCACATGGTAGCCTAAAAAATGTAGCACCTAAAAAACAGTTATCCATTTAATTAAAAGAGAAACGATAATAGCAAAAGTAATTTTCATAGCACAAAAAATAAATATTGTTATCTTCACTCTTCCTCTTTCTGCTGTCTCCATGCCTGCTATCTTATCCCAGTGGAGTCCATCTTTTCATATTGATATGAATATTAAAAATTATACACATGTGAGAGTCTGAATTTACAAATGTTCATGACCACAGCCTTCTTGTATGTAAAGGTATGGCATGCAAATAAATGTTGGGCAACCAATGGATAAAAAACACACCTTCCAGTAGAGCTTATGACGTATTTCCATTTTCTCAATTACTGCCCTGGTCTGGTCAGGGAGATCGTAGGTGCAGAGGCATTCTGATCTCCATGCTTTCCTCTTTTTTTCTACTTTCCAAGCACAAGCATGGATCACAGATTGAACACCTTAGGTTTTTCCACCTGAAATAGTTGAAAGAATACCAACTAGTTGTTTCACAGAATAAAAAGATGTATGTTTTAGAGGGATTTGAAATACATCATCTTTATTGTTGAAAATGGCATTGTTGCAGCTGATATACAATAGTGACTACACAGAGACTAACTTTCTTTTGGTATTGTGTCAAAGAGGTAACCATCATTGTTTATGGTGGCCCTACAACTTACGGTTCAAGCTTTGGTAGTCAGATGTCAAATTAGGAGAAAGGGTACCTGCTAACAAAAGTGGCTAATATGGCTGAAATATAGATGATTTTTTTTTTCCTGGTGCTCATTTTGAAGCTGAATATTAAGACTTAACACCAATAATTTAAGCCATCCTGCTAGTGTAGCTTGAATTCTTTTCGGTCACAAGCAGCAGTGAAACTGAAACTTGTAATGAGTGTAGGTACATATTGTGTGAGCTATATTCATAGTGTAGCTCACACATGGGACATGTTTCTGCTTCGTTTGATGGCCTCTGCCCATGAGCTGCTCTTGGCCCTGAAGGCCTCCAACCGCTTGTGGCATGGACCTGTGCGGCTGCCCTGTGTCGCAGGATGGGAAAGTTTTTAAATTCCTGTATTACAAACTAGGAACTGCAGGTTCATAGACATTTTTTTTTCAAGTAAAACTGTAAGAGAACATATTCTCATAAACAACTAATGTAATGACCGGAAAAACTTTTGTCAATACTTTTATGAGGATTAAACTTTTACTTGATTAAATATTACAAGATCTTGAAATAATAACAATAAATAATGTGTAAATGTAATTATCATTATATATTTTCACTATTATTTATATAGTTATTGGACAATTAGCTAACTTCTGCTGACACTGCTCCAATGTCAAATTACATTTCTATAGCAGTGTTATAGAAAGGTCTTTGTATATTAGTAAATTTACTGCTTATGTACTTGATTGGCAACAGCCACGATATTTTCAGTTATAAAACTTTCTTTTAGCTTTAATGCTGTTGGTGGTTAGCCTTATCCTTCTTGGGCTTAACAAAAACATCTATGAACCACAACAAATAAATGAAGGATGGAAGCTAATAATATAGATAATGTAATATTAGTCTTGACTCGTGTTGCTAACTTACAGTTTCATCATATAATACCACCAGCTAAGCTCCTGCTAATGCCATACCTTGCTGTTCCTTTCAGCTGCCTACAGGGGCTGAGGGTGGTTGGACATTCATCAATTGACTCCGTGACTGCTTGAGGCTTTTCGTTCCGACAAACTGTTTGTTGTCTTTATCCATACCTGCTCATTGAAGTGCCTGCTCAGTGGGTTTTGTCTTTAAACACTGCTCCTCGGGCCTTTTCGTTTGTTTCTGCTAGGGGCTTTCAACATACCATTTTATTAATAAAAAGTTGGTCATAAAATTAAATCTCTTCTCAGTCTTTGGGGACTAAATTGCATTAGATACCATGCAACAAGCTTAAAATGCGTTGACATGACATGTGAAAAAAGTTAAGTGCTATTTATCACCATGTCATGATATCACATTGTGTTGTGTCCTGCCACCTGTAGGAGCGCTATTTTTGTAAAACACTGATATGGGGCGTTTTTGAGTGTACGAATAAACAACTTATATCTTCGTTTGAATTGGAGGACTTGTTGCTATGTTAACAAGTCGCTGCCGGTGTCCAAACTCAGACTCTTGGCCAAGCACACTTGGCTTGATCACATCATGACCGGCTGAGCTGGACACACTAAGCTGCTCTGCTAGCCCAGGTAACTAATGTTAAATGTCAAACAAAAGAAATGATAGTGGAAGTTACGTTATACAAGTGTCTCTCCCCCAGCATTTAGTTATTTGGTGTTTAATCATTATTACCTGCGCCACTCACCACTGTTTTTTTCTCCTCTTCCTCTTTTTCCTTCTTTCTTTTTCAAGTCCCAGAAGAACAAGTCCTCTTCATTTTTGTTGGCTATCTTTCCTTGTTGTTATTAGGTTTGTTTAAGCAGAAGCATGCATGCCATTTGAAACAGGAGTGAGTGGAGTCAGGTGGGACTCTGTTAGGAAGGTCGTCTCTTTTCTACTGTCACTGAAAACTTTCCACATTGCCACTGTTGTAGTTTGAGTTATGTCAGATCTCAGGGGCCCCCCAGTGGCCTGGAGCCCCAAGCAGGTGCCTGCCTTACCTGGTGGCATGCAGCGCCTCTGAGTGGAGAACAGTGGCAGGCCAACGGACCTTTCAAGTGTTGTGTCAAGGGCTAGCAACACAAACAGTTAGCTTAGAAATTTGTCAGATGTGGGAATGGAGACTTCAACAATGGTACTTTATTAGACAGGACTTGACAATAGAACGCTGGGGTTCTAATGAGCAACATCATTTGTACCTGATGATCTTGGCACAACTCTCAACTCTACCTCAAAGTGGAAGGAACCACCACCTTCATGTGCTATTTAGCAATTGCTCATTGCTTAAGCAAGGTCATTATTTAGTTAAATTCTCCAGTAGGAATTAAACAACAAAAATAATAATAATAAAAAAAAAACCACTCCATTAAAAGCTACAGGCAATGCATTAGGTCTGTCTCCCCAAACCCTACCAGCAAGTTGGTATATTGTTAAACTTGCAATCACTCACTAATTTCCTAACTGCTAAAAGACAAATACTAGAATGTTGCTTAATTTCTTCTGCTTGATGTTTGTTTGCTCTAGGTGATCATTTTCAGATTACATACTCATTTGATTTATGGTTAGTCTAAAACTATTGATAAGTAAACTTTCATGAATTGCCTTGAAATTTTGGTGGGTTTTTCCAAAAGATCATCTGAATGAGGATCTTTATTAGAGCTTGGTCTTAAATGTCATGCAACACCACTGTTTCTTGTTTCAAAGTTTGCAACATTTACTGCCTATAGAATAAACAGTTGTATGAATCCTATTTAACAGAGACATGTAATGGCCTCTAATTGATGGGCTAATGTGCTTACTGTACCAGGAGATAGGGAAAAAAAAGAAAAAGCTCCATTTATAACTTTATATTGCAATCATCTTTGCTCCATTCGCTTTTCATTTGGCTTTCAGTGTTTCCACAGGGACAAGTCTCTGACCGCTGTACACACAGCTGGCTGAAATAAAAAAAAAAAAAAGAAAACTTAATTAACTCCAGAGTGGAGATATTATCCAAACAGACAGACAGAGAAGCTACACTCGTTTAAAGCCCAGTCAGCGCGGGTCATGCTCCATGAATTATTCAAGCTGCCCGCCAGTTTGCAGAGTGAGTTTTAAGTGGACAATGACCCTGTGCACACTCATTTAGCCTGCGCCTCGGCTAACAAGGCTAAGTATTCACCGACTCTCCACTATCCTCTACTAACAAGCTAATGGAATTTCAATCAAGAGGATGCACTGAATGGCTTAACATGGGCGAGCCTCGCTCTGGCCCTCTATACACACACATATCAATATTCAATTAGATCTGTGGGTTTTTCAGCCTGGCCTTGTTAAGTAAGAAGTTGGGTAAAGGGAAAGCTTGCAAAGGCCAAAAGGCTAGTTTCAACCAGGCGTTGATAACTTCAACAGAAGTCCTTAACTTTCTCTATAATCACAACCTTGGCTCAGATTAAAAGTGGCATTTGGATAAATGTTGAAACTCATAATGTAGATAAATACAGTTCATACATTAATCACCAACATGGCTTATGTGCTACCAGCCAGGATTATTAAAAACAATCTCAGATTTTAGGACTCAGATGCTCAGAGCCATAAAAATGTTATTTATGAGCATACATTTTTCAAGGTGAAAATTACTGGGTTAATGAAATAAATGCAGTCTTAAAGGTTTTTGAAACAAAATGTCATAGTCTAAAAAGGTCATAACTTCACAGCAAAACACCACTAGATTCATTTCTCTGAAGAGTTGCATTAAACACTGATGATTGTATACAATACACAAATTTGTATGTCATATAAGGTATTTATCAGTATGTAGATTTAAAGATGTACAGTTACGCATAAAAAGAACATGTACTTAAACACTTTTACTACTCTCACATTTCAGTGATAAAAGAAAATGGGCATCAAATCTGACAGCTGAGTGTTAGAGTTCTATATGACTATTTTAGGTTTAAATGGTAAATGGACTGATTCTTATATAGCGCTTTTCTACTCTCCCGGAGTACTCAAAGCACTTTTTATACAACTGCCTCATTCACCCATTCACACCCACTCATACAAGCACTTTTTCTGTGCTCAAGTGCTTCATGTCTAACATACATACATACTCCGACGAATGCATCGGAGAGCAACTTGGGGTTAGTATCTTGCCCAAGGATATTTGGCATGCAGACTGGAGAAGCCAGGGATCGAACCACCAACCTTCCGATTAGTAAGTGACCTGCTCTACCTCCTGAGCTACAGCCACCCCATAAAGGTTTAAAGCATAATCCCAGTTTATTAAAGCAGACTTTGCCATAATTTGCATTTGCGTACTTACCAAATTAACTGCTGAGATCAAGAAGGCAATGAGACTGCTAAAGAGTAGGCCAGGAACTGGAGTCATA
>VUQS01022964.1:0-14485 GCA_015108495.1 Heterochromis multidens | reverse complement strand
GTGGCTTCGTAAGAAGCATTTCAAGGTCCTGGAGTGGCCTAGCCAGTCTCCAGATCTCAACCCCATAGAAAATCTTTGGAGGGAGTTGAAAGTCCGTGTTGCCCAGCGACAGCCCCAAAACATCACTGCTCTAGAGGAGATCTGCATGGAGGAATGGGCCAAAATACCAGCAACAGTGTGTGAAAACCTTGTGAAGACTTACAGAAAACGTTTGACCTCTGTCATTGCCAACAAAGGGTATATAACAAAGTATTGAGATGAACTTTTGTTATTGACCAAATACTTATTTTCCACCATAATTTGCAAATAAATTCTTTAAAAATCAGACAATGTGATTTTCTGGATTTTTCTTTTCTCATTTTGTCTCTCATAGTTGAGGTATACCTATGATGAAAATTACAGGCCTCTCTCATCTTTTTAAGTGGGAGAACTTGCATAATTGGTGGCTGACTAAATACTTTTTTGCCCCACTGTATAATGTATAAAGTATATACATTGTAACATACTATGTGAGTATGAAAACTTTGAAATGCATTGAAACAAGTTTTCCTGAAAAACCACAAAAGTAAAACCAGGAACAAGGTAAATGGCTCCATCTGGTGGTGTAATGCAGACTCAAACAACAAGCTGGAGAATTATTATTTCTCTGTGTACTATGCAAAACTTATACAGACAAAAGAAAGAAAGAAAGAAAGGTCATGCCATATTTTGTGGTTTCTAAGGGTCTGACCATCCACCTCATTATCGCAATTTTATAAATCTGATGAGTGACTAGGAATGACTGCTTTTGGTTTTGAGCACATGGTCATATTAACAATATTTACTGTGGTTAGACTGCTAATATTTCAATTTCATTCTCTCTTAACAAACTTTCTAACAAAAGTTTTCACAGACTGATGATCAAGCTTGTGAGAAAAAAACACCTGGACCAGTTAGGTGATGGTCCTCCTCCACATTCATTTTATACACTTTCAGTGTTACAACAGCTAATCAAACACAGTCAAGTGACCCTAACATAATGTACATTTACTGCAGCAGAGTACTATGGACTGAGCTGGTCCACAGAGCAGCTGAGACACTGACATAGGCTATAATCAGAGGTTTATACCTCAGGAGAAACTTCTTTTCTTCTTTTGTTTCCACAGTACTCTCTGTAGCCGTAACATGACTGTTGGGATGCTGTGTAAAATGTAAATAAAAACAGAATGCAATGATTTGCAAATCTCACAAACCCATTTTTTATTCACAGTACAACATAGAAAACATATCAAGTGTTTAAACAGAGACAGTTTTTTACTTAAAAAAAAAAATTAGCTCATTTTGCAAATCTGTGTCTTTTGTCCTGTCTTCCTCCCCTCACCCCCAACCCGTTGTGGTGGATGGCTGCAACTCCCTGAGCCTGGTTCTGCCGGAGGTTTCTTCCTGTTGAAAGGGAGCTTTTCCTTCCCACTGTCGCCAAGTGCTTGCTCATAGGGGATCGTCTGATTGTTGGGGTTTTCTGTATTATTGTAGGGCCTTTACCTTACAATATAAAGCACCTTGAGGCGACTGTTGTTGTGATGTGGTGCTGTATAAATAAAATTGAATTGAATTGAATTGAATTGAATTGAATTGAATTGAATTGAATTGAATTGAATTGAAATTTGAATTTGAATTTGATGGCAGCAACACATCTCAAAAAAGCTGAGATGGGAACAACAAAAGGCTGGAAAAGTAAGTGGTACTATAAAGAAACAGTTGGAGGGACATTTTGCAATTAATTAGGTGAATTGGCAACTGGTCAGTAACATGATTGGACATCAAAAGACCGTCTTACAGAGGCACAGTTTCTCAGAAGTAAAACTGGGAAGAGGTTCGCAAATTTCCCTCCAAAAAACTGTGTCAGCAAACTATGGAACATTTTCAGAAAAGTGTTCCTCAATGTAAAATTGTGAACACTTTGGATATTATCATCATCTATCTGGAGAAATCTATATGCACAAGGGACAAGGCCGAAAATCTTTGGGCCACAGGTGGCACTACATTAAAAATTTAAAATTGATTCTGTCATGGAAATCACTGCATGGGCTCAGGAACACTTCCAGAAATCACTGTGTGTGAACACAGTTCACCCTGCCATCCACAAATGCAGGTTAAAGCTCTATCATGCAAAGAAGAAGCCATATGTGAACGTGGCCCAGAAGCACTGCTGTCTTCTCTGGACCTAAGCTCATTTAAAATGGACTGAGGCAAAGTGGAAAACTGTTCTGTGGTCAGACGAATCAAAATTTGAAATTGGGCACTACATCTTCTGGACTAAAGAGGAGAGGGACCATCCAGTTTGTTATCAATGCTCAGTTCAAAAGTCTGCATCTCTGATGGTATGGGGGTGCGTCAGTGCCTTTGAATTGGCAGCTTGCACATCCGGAAAGGCACCATCAGTGCTGAAAAGTGTACAGGTTGTCCCATCCAGTCAATGTCTTTTTCAGATAATGCTAACGATAATGCTAAACTGGATACTGCATCTATTACAACAACACAGTTTCTTAGTGGAAAAGTCCAAGTGCTCGTTTACTAAGTGAAAACATTTGGAGTATCATGAAACAAAAAAATACAACAGACTGTCGAGCAGCTAAAATTGTTGTACCATACTGTGTTGTATAAACTTTGCTCTAAACATGCAAATGCGAAGCTAACTACCTCTGATCATTTATTAAACTCTCTTAATTATGTTTTATAAATACTGAATGTTCTGGAAATCACACAAACTTACATGAAAGTTTCACCAGAGGCCTGCACTACGAAGCAGGATTTCATCTTCTCCAGGTAACTTCAGGGTTGACCCTGGGTTTTCTGTACTACGAAGGTGGTTCACTTCTCACTGGGGTATATCACCTAACTTACTCCGGATCCGGTTAGGTTCCAGATTAGAGATCAACAGTTATGAAATCACCGCCTGTCTGCTGACCAATCACTTCTCCAGAAAATAGCGTCATCTTTCCTGGAAGGTCCCTCTGCGGGGAAAGTAGGAGAGTCTAAAGGTTTTCAGTTACGTCTAAAGTCTTTGTGTTTCCGTGGTGAGCATCAGTAGTAAATATAAATTCTTAGACGCAACTTTATTCCAGATTTTTTTTTTTTTTCTATTGGCAGCAAACAATTTCACAACAATTTTATTGTTCTATAAGCATTAATTTATGATCCCAAAACAGGACCTACACTGTACTTGCAGACATCATATCACATTTCTACGTAGACTAAGCCTATGTTTGAATTCTGTTTTTAAACTTAAACTTTACTCTCAAACCCTTAAACACCACCGAGTCTGCAGCTTAGAGAATAAAAACAAACTATAGGAGCAGGTTATGTTTAGAGTTTTGGTTTAAAATCGGCTGGAACCGCCACGTTTTCGCTGATTCTTTTATTTACAGCATGTTTTAAGTGTGATATAGATGGGTGTATAGCCTACGTTGTATTTGTGAAAGTTGTTAAGCCGTACCTTACTAAAACCAGCTGGATTTCACTTTGATCTGCGACTTTCCACTTCTCCTTTATTAGGTGTTGGGACAATAAGCTTTAATATTTAAATGGATCCAGTTTAAAGTTTCAGAGCTCTAATGTGACGCCATCACATTGCAGATGTGTACATTGCAGCACTGAGTGATGAGTGACTGAGCGAAAAAATCATTAACTTGAATTAAAATGTTTATTTTACCGTTCTGTGCGCTAAATCACCAAATTAACGATTTTCTGCAGCATTGTTTTGCAAAAGTTTTGCATTTTTTGTTATAATTTTTCTGTTCTATATAGATGTTTCATCACCTTTGATCATCATCTGATAACGTCTCTGTTTGGATGGAGAAGGTGGTCCTGATAGGGATCATTTTCTGTGAAAGAAGATTCATATGAACCCTGAAACGCCCCTTTCATAATGGTCAGATGCTGCCAACACGTGAACCCGTGAACGCGCAGGGGAAACTCTGGATTAACTTAGCGAGTTGATAACCAGCATCGTGTGACCGCTTATCCTGATCGCCAGTGTTAGGGTAAGTGAATCCAGATAACGGAAAGTATGTCGGTATGTTGAACTCGCTTCGTAGTACAGAGCTCATGTCTCCTCTCCAGCCATCACATTACTGCATGGAAAATTAAGGAATAAGGAAAAGTACTTCAATAAGTAATCTTTTTTCAACCTTTTGTTGTGTTGATGGAAATTTTACACATCTGATATGAGATTTACTCCTCACGCAATATTCAGATAAAACTGAGAATAAGAGTTTCAACCCTAACATTTCCCACACGGTAATGTGAATGTGGTTACACGATTCACTGTTGACAAACGTGGAAGCTCAAGCTTTGGAGGGTCGACAAAACGCAGTCAAAGCAGTTCCCAATACATTTTTCGACGTCACGGCCAGCTGACTTTATGGGAAGTGATTGACTCGCGCTCCTCTCACGCGGCTCATAAAGCAAACTTTCAACAGGTTTCATCATTAAGGGTACACACGGACAGAGATCCTTGACTGACCTAAAGTGGTTCAAGTTCAACAGGAACACACAGCGGTGAATAGAGACATACTGAAACATGGATACCAGCGCAGAGAGTTCTCCTGTGTCCTCATGGAGGGACTGTTTTGTGTTAAGGAGAATCCGCATGTTGGTTCCTGTTGGTTTCAAGAGCGAAATAAAAGAGTTGTCAAAACTTTCAATACCAGTGGTAAGTATCCTGTATTTAAATAGACTGTGGGTGTCCAATCCATAGGGATTATGTGGATTGATACCAATACAATGTATAGACCAAATTAGAGTAGAGCATTTAGGTCCTTCACACTGTGAATTACTAGTTACTAAGAACAATGTTTTTGTTGTTCCCCAAACTTTTAATCCATTTTGAATTTCCTTATCAGATGCTAGCCCAGCTCATGAGTTTTTCTCTGAGCTTTGTTAGTACAATATTTTGTGGCCATCTGGGGAAGACTGAGCTAGCAGGAGTGTCTCTGGCCACTGCAGTAAGTGAAATTCATATAGTCACCTTTTATTGTTAAGTTACTAAACCAGTAGAATAGGGACATCCAATCCACCAATGTTTTCTAATGTATTTTCAGGTTATTAATGTTACAGGTGTATCCATTGGTGCTGGTTTGGCATCAGCATGTGATACTCTGGTTTCTCAGGTATGAATTTTCGGTCCATCACACATAATTTATCATCAGGTATGATAGTTCTTAACAGTAACAATGACAGACTAGACTATTCTGTGCTTTTAGACCTTTGGGGGCCGTAACCTCCTGAAAATTGGAGTTATTCTGCAGCGGGCCATCCTCATTTTGCTCCTGGCTTGTTTCCCCTGCTGGGCAATCCTTATCAACACAGAACCGATTCTGCTGGCTATCAGACAAGAACCAGAAGTGGCAAGGTCAGCTCCCAAAATTCACTCATGCTTTCTTGAATTTTAAAATATGATTCCTGTTCATTTTGAGGGGGAAATCTCTCTCTTTCTAGGTTGTGTCAGATGTATGTAAAGATCTTTATGCCAGCACTTCCTGTAAGTATGTCTAACTTCAACTAAATGTTCATCTGTGAACTGGCTAACTTTAGAAGCCCTTCACGTAAATGCTGATTTTTTTAATTTTTTTTTTTTATAAGAGCTGCTTTCAATTTGTTTGCATCATTGTCACAACCTGGTTGAAGGGTTGGAAAAAGAAGGGAATGTCATGCATGAATTCTTACTAAGGTTAAGTGTATATTACTGAACTAAAAAGGGGGGATTAATATAATATGAAAGCCACAAAATTAAACAAGGTGAAAAGCCATGGAAGTGGGAAAGAGGGACAGGCTGACAGCCATCTCCTTGAAAGCAGTCCAAATTGCCACTTACATGATTTGTATTAATGTGTCAAGATGGATTTAGAGTGACTCTAAACCCATCTTGAAAAAAATACACCTACAAATGCATCTCTCGCTAATCCCTGACACAAAAATCACACCCAGCTTTTTTTTTGTTTGTTTGTTTTTTGTGTGTTTTTTGTTTTTCTGGTGTGTGTGTGTGTGTGTGTGTGTGTGTGTGTGTGTTCCAGGCTGCATTCATGTACTCATTACAATCAAGATATCTGCAAAACCAGGTAAATATCTCCCTGACTGTCTCAAATTGTACAGTTTGGATTGCAGACAATGCAAATTGTGCTGTTTTTAATGCAGAATTAAAAACAGCTTGTGGCACTTTTGTTTTAGGGCATTATATGGCCACAGGTAATTACCGGCGTTGTTGTCAATCTTCTGAATGCTCTCATCAACTACATCGTTCTCTTCAAGTTAAATCTTGGAGTTGCGTGAGTTTGTTTTATTGGATTGCGCATGACTTCATTAGTATTATCTGGCATCATCACATATAACCAATATCACACAATGAAATAATCTTTACAGAGGTTCTGCTATAGCCAATACCATTTCCGAGTTCTCCATGGCTGGAATTCTCTTTGCTTATATCATATGGAAAGGTCTTCATAAGGACACTTGGGGAGGTGAGTACAGCATTTTCATTGGACAGTTAATCCTTAATATTAATAGAGACTCAAAAGATTTTTTCAGTGATTAACAACTTGCAGAAATCTTTATTTAAATAGTATTTAACAATTTAAAATATAATTTAAAATATAATAAATTGTTTATACACAATTAGCAAACAAGTAACTAGTTAGAAGCTTTTAAAGAAAACCTAACCATATCTGAGAAAGACTATTATTATTAATACTGTCATGGTTCTAGGGTGGAGCACAGAGAACTCTAATGTAGACACTCAGGCAGCTGGATGTAGTGACTTTTAATGGATTGAACTGATTAATTGAGCATTTAAGAAGGAACAAAAACAGGATCAAGTTACAAACAAAATAACCAGAGGGTTATAACAAGCTCACCTATTTTTTTTCTTCTAAGTCGACCTATTATATTTTTCCTTATTTTCTGTCATCATATTGTTACATTGGTGAGTGCTCACATTACACATGGCCGGTTTCAAATAATGACGTCAACATAAATACAAGTAATCCCTGTGAGCAAAAGCCCAGACTTCGGACTGCTCTAAATGCTCAGTTTTTTCAACTCTCAAATCTGTATGATGCTAAAGAGAAGTGATTTCCCTCGTACTGTTATCTCGCACCTCTTGGGCTATAAATATGGTGATCCAAACCACCTGCTGTTTTAATCTTCTGTTTGTGAGAAGCAGCCAATCAGAAGAAAGTTTAAAGTTGTCCCTAAAGGGAGAGGAGCTAAAATAGCTTGTTTTCAGACAGAGGATGGCCTGAGGGACTGCTCCAAAGCTCAGAATAAGACAAATAAGAATTATTTCAAACTGAAAATTGAGTTTCAAAGCAATAGACAGTGCACAAGAGAGGTGCAGAAGAGAATGTAAGCAGCATGGAGTGGGTAGAGATGAGTGTCAGGGGTGATTTGTGATGGAACAATAGCAGTAAGAGTGAAAGGGAAGATTTACAAGATGGTAGTGAGACCTGCTACAGCAAGCGAAGCTGAAGATGCTAAGATTTTCATTGGGAGTGACCAGGATCGACATAGAAATGAGTATATCAGAGGGACAGCTCAGGTTGAACAGTTTGGAGACAAAGTTAGAGAGGCAATGATAACATGATTTGGACATGTGCAGAGAAGGGATAGTAAATGTATTGGACAGAGGATTTTGAATATGGTGCGTCCATGGCAGGAGGAAAAGAGGAAGACCAAGTGGAAGATTTATGGATGTAGTGAAGAAAGACATGCAGAGGTTTGATGTAACAGAAGAGGATGCTAGGGATAGGGTGAGATGGAGGCACATCATCTGCTGTGTCAACCCGTAAAGAGAGCAGTCGAAAGTAGAAGAAAAATCAAGCAAAGCTACACTAGCAGTGTCCAAGGGTAAAACTATAGAACTGGAAATGAGCATAATGGGTCCACTTTAAACGATTTGGTAGTTGGAAAAGCAGGCTGACAGATAAACAGAGTGATTTATTGATTTATTGAATGACTACTATTTGTTGTTACAGAACTTTTTTTTATAGTATTTAATGTTTTGGTTTTTTTTGTATTCACTTTAATATAAATATGCATTTGGAATTGTTAACCTCCCCTTTACACCTTTCCACTTACACAGGTTGGTCTCGAGAGTGCCTCCAGGATTGGGCCTCATACATCCACTTGGCTATCCCTGGCATGATCATGCTGTGTGGTGAATGGTGGACATATGAGATTGGAGGCTTTCTGGCAGGTAATGTCATAGGTCACTTCGGGGTGCTTTTTTTTTTTTTAACAAAAGCTGCTTTGAATTTTAACAGCTGTCTGTCATTGGCAGGTATCATAAGTGAAGTGGAACTTGGAGCTCAATCAGTTGTGTATGAAATAGCAAATGTTGCATATATGGTGAGCCCTTTGGTGTGTAAAAAAACTTCTCACTGGAAAAAAACTTAAAGAATGTTCAATATGTGAGAATAATCAGTTTCATCCATCCAATGTAGCTACTTAAAATTTAAATATCTCTGTTGTTAGTTCCCTTTGGGTTTCAGCATAGCAGGCAGTGTAAGAGTTGGAAATGCTTTGGGAGGTGGAGAAACAGAACAGGCCAAGCTATCTGCTAAAATGTCAATGTTCTGTGCAGGTCAGTATGCTTCAATGCTTATTTCTTTGCTGTATGTTAATATCTTCTAATATCTGTCATTTGAAAATATTTTAAAGACAATACTTCAATTAATGTTACATAAATCCAGTTTCTCTGAAGACGGAAGCGCAAAAGTAGCTTAGAGATTTTAAACGGACTCTGGAATCATGAACGTGAGCAGAGAAAGTGAATATTGTCACTTCCCTTTATCTACTTATGAGGTGCCCTTGAGCAAGGGTTTAGATACTATGAGAAAAAGATTCTTGAGGCATGTTGCTGCCAAAAAAGGTACATATTTAATTATGTTTCTGTCTTTACAACAGTGTCATTGTCTATATGCTTGGCAACTCTCGTTGGGACCCTAAAGGACCACATCTCTTACATCTTTACATATGATGAGTGTGTATATAATTTTATCTGTTTTTTGTTATCACCGCTCTTGTTACTGTATAAAAAGAACACCAGGGTGGGTTACATTTACACATGCAGTTTCAGTACTAAGTCTAGGGGAGATAGCAGGCATCATAAATGACCTTTTACCAGTACATTAGTCACTGCCCAAACTTGCTTTCACAATCTCTTATATTGAATTGACGTAAAGGTTTATGATAGTTGCACTCAGCTATACTGATAACTCTTTACATATTTCTCTTATGTTCAAGACAGTAGAATAGTATAACATTGCACCAAGCTCAAATACACAAAAATATGCTATTGCTCTAACTCTTTTTTTTATAAACTCATTAGTATCACTTTGTAAATTGTGACTCTCTTCTTTCAGACAAATCAGGCAAAGGGTTTCTGATGTCATATCTTTTTATGCTCCTTTCATTATACTAGATGCAACATCTGTGAGTATCTGTCATTTTACCACAGAAACATGTCATAAAGTGTGTGCGTGGGTACTCAACCATGTTTTTATCCTTTTTGCATGACTAGGCTGCTGTGGGTAGCATAATAAGAGGAGCAGGTAAACAGAGAGTTGGGGCTATTTGCAACATTTTGGGATATTATGGTGTTGGGTTTCCGATTGGAGTGTCACTGATGTTTGCAGCCAAATTAGGAATCAAGGGTAAGATTATGGCAGAGATGTTTTTAACCTTCATATGTTTGTATCCACATTGTTGCCTAACTGGCATTTTTGTCCCTGCAGTTTCCTTTTTGTAGTTAGATTTCTACCACACCATCAACATCTCCTTCCTTCTCTTAAAGAGAAATACTTTTTGTTTTCTTCAGGTCTGTGGACAGGCTTGTTTACCTGTGTGTTCTTGCAGTGTTTATTCCTGATTTTCTATCTGATAAGAATGAACTGGAAAAAGGTCACAGTTGAGGTTAGTGTTTAGGGATGCATATTTAATTTTGAATGGTCTTTGGCTGTTTCTTTATGAATAAAGGATCACGCATTGTTTTCCTTGCAGGCTCAGATCAGAGCAGGAGTGTGTGGAAGCTCCACAGACACAGGTAAAGGAGAGTTTACAGCAAAGTATTTAATTTGACTAAAGAGCAAAATATGTATCCTGTTCATCATGAGAAATGAAACATTTCTATGTGGAAGCAGAACAGAGAGAGAGAGAGAAAAAAAGTACAGATTGAATTGATTGAGTTTAAAAGATGCCATTTGAAGAATAGTGAATGTGACAAGTCTTGTGTGTTTAAATGATGTCTCTACGTTATTCAGAAAGATTTTGCAACCTCTTGCCTTCCCAAATCTCTACAATGGAGATGGAGAATGAAAATTTAGACCAACAGATCCACAATAGCCACATTGTGCACCCAAAAATGAATACGATGACTGGATTTTATTTGTTGACGCTAATGCAAAACCTGTGACAAAGTTATCCTGCACTTCCCAAAACATGCTGGAAATGAATTATGGTGTTGTTAGTCTGATGATTCCTGCCAGATTTATCTTAACAATATTGTCTTCTACTGTATGTACAACTAAATAGAGTTATGTAATATAGTTTGAAGGACACCCCCCCCCCCAAAAAAAAGTGGTCATCAGAGGGAAGTTAGGCTTATGCTTGGGAAGCATACAATATGTGGGTCTCTGAAATTGGAGACTGGAATCAGAGGCGCCGTTTGCCACCAGGCAAGGTAAGCCAAGCCAGAGGGGCCCCCAAAAGCTGACAAACTCTAAACCACAGTAGTGGCAATGTGCAAAGTTTGCAATGAGAGAGATCTGACCTCCCTAAGGGGCCCCACCTGATTCCACTCCTGTTGCAAGTGGCATGCATAATTCAGTTTAAAAAAACAACAACTTAGTGACAACAAGGAAAGGTGGTGGTGGTTTATAACATAATGGTGGTGATCACTGGTTGGAGGGGTACCCTGTGAATTCTTGCCTAGGACCCCAACTGATTCTATAATCACCACTGACTGGAATTCACATGCTGCAAACTGCATTTGTTAGGCTCAGGCCACAATAAAGCTTAATGTTGGGTGAAGGAAAGGTTATGGTTCTGAAACAGCATTATGTCATCAGTCACTCCTTTAATATTTAACAAAGGCTAAGATCTTTTCCTACCTTTTAACCAATTGGTGTGACTTGCAATATACCCTTGGCATATAACACTAAAGGTGTCATGCTTTAGTTGTTGTAGACATAGTAAACAAATAAAAGCACAATCTGGATGATTTAGTAGTAAATACAGTTAACGCTTGTAAAAATTTGTACATAAATCATGCTGACTCACAAGCACAGCAAATGCTGGCCTATCGCCTGTGCAGTGGACTTACTCAAACTAATCTTGGACTAATCTAGTTCAGACTTCCGTAAGCTGTCTATTCTTTTTTTTTTATCTGAATAGGATTATTGCAAGTAAGTTTTTGGTCTGAGCTCAAAATGTAGTCAGTGTCATTACTGAATGTCTACTGAAGCCAGACTAAACGGACAAACTCATAAACATCATCAACCTTTTTTTTTTTTTTTTATCATCATTTGCTTTCATTTGGTTGTGCAATGCCAAGTCTAAAAGAATAAAATGCTCAAAGTCCAAGTTGACGTCTGCAAATTGGTATTTGCTAAACAATCAGAATAACCAATAAACCACACAAATATTGTGCTTTTTTCCCCCCTTTTATTAAAAGGAAAAAAGCAGCACATTTTTACATTTAAGAAGCTGCAATGGGCTTCATGACTTAAAATGCTTTTTGTTGATTAAAATTTTCAGTTATCTGTGTGACTTATCATTTTAGCCCTAAGCGTAGAGGTAGAGAGTAAAATGTCTATATTTAGTGTAATGGCAGAAAAAATACAGTTATTTGTTTTAGAGATGAAAATGCTAAATACAACAGATTGTGGCCTTTAACTTCAATAACACTGTATGAGAATACTTCAGCCCATCACTGAAAAGCAGCTTTGAATCTTCACTTAGCTGCCCCATTTACTGGGTAAGAAAAGAAGTATTGTGCTGTTTCTTGCAGGGGTCGAATTCTTTATTATAGAAAATTTCCACAACAATTAACTTTTTTTTTAAAAAACCATTTAGTTTTTGTCCATGTTAAATAATTGCTGTCATCTCTATCTACTGGCTTAGCTGCTTAATTAATAAGCAAATCCCTGTCTATTCTGATGTGAATTTCACATTTTCCTAACTTATTTCTTCTACCAGCCTTTGAACTTATTGTATTGTCTCCAGCAATTGATTGTGAGCTTTCAAAATGTCATATGTTAGGAAGATTTCATGTTTTTGTTTTGTTGTTTTTAAGCTCCTTGACATCAGTCATACAACTCTATGGCAACACAGTAGAAAAGCACTTCATTGGATCAGCAGCTGGAACCATAAAAAACAATATAGTGATTTTGAATATTGATTATACAGTGGTTAATAAAACTTGAAAAAATATATACACAAAACATTTTTGAATAATAATTATAATTTTATGATCCTAAACATGTAACATTTGTATATGTATGTCCAGGTACCCAACCAGATAACCCTGGGGACTCAGAGGGTCAAGCAGATACCACTGACCTGATGGATGTTGAGGTGGAACCTGCAGTGAGAACAGCTGAAGGGGAGCTCTCTTACAGGACTCTGGTTCTGCGTAGGGGCCTGGCTCTAGCTGCCATGCTATTCATCTTGGCTGTTGGTATTATTTTGAACCTGCTAATCACCAACTTGGCTACCTGAACATGAGTAATGTCTATCTTATTCAGTGAAATCCAGAGTCTCCAGTGCTACTTTGCCAGGAGGGCTCAGTAATATGCAAGCATTTGCATTGCTAAGCAGGCAGTAACAGAAGGCACAAGCGGGCACAAAGGCAGACGAGGAGAAAATGAATGAATGAATGGTCTATCGATTAATCAATGAAAGCAATATATAACTCTTAAATGAGAAGAGTATTGTGGATTTGCCAGTGTTTAGTTCACAACACCTTGCAAAGACAAATAAGTCAAACTAAAGATGTTTTGACATGACAATATCAGTCTCTGTGCTTAAAACATTAAACAGAATCATTGTGGTTATCTTTGCTTCACTCTGACTCTTCATCTGGCACCAATATGGTGGAGAAAATTTGATCAGGAGTATATGTAGTGTTGATCGAGTCAACGGTAGAGTTGGTCTTTGCAGGCAGGGTCTCTGGCAAAGGCACAAGGAAGTGAACACCTGCTCCCACAGCAAGAAGTGCAACTGCGGCAAACATGGTGAGGCCTCGCCTGAGAATCAGTTGGGTGATGGAGAGACGACTGCCCTTCAGCTTCTGTATAACATCTGGATCCTGGGCCACAGTGCTCCCATCTTGGCACTCAGTGCTTACAGACATATAGCCATCCATCAGCTGGGAAAAACAAAAAACACCATCAGGTTGGTCGGGCTGCTGTGCTCACAAGTCTGAGCTGTGTGCCTAAAGTGTCTATATGAAGGATATCTGCACTCAGTGAGCTCATGCAGAGTTAAGACCAGGAAAATAACTGTCTGAAATCAATCAAACATATAGAATATTCTGAAACCTGAGCTTTTAGCACACAGGGATTATTTAGACACATTCTGACTTCATAATTTGCCAATTTGGCTGTGTTGAATATGAGCATCCACCACAGCAACAGTATACAGTACTGTGCAAAATCTTCCTAATTTCTCCTCTTTATATTTTGCTAGGAAAATGGGTACCGATACAGTTTAAAATCGGTTCTTTGTTAACTTGTCTGTTATGTGTAGACACAACACTCAACAACAGTTTATCACAAGATATAAAGAAATGAGGGGTGACTCAAGAATTTTGCACAGTATTGTATACTGCCCCCTTTCCGATTTCTTAGTTTTCTGCATATTTGTCACACTTACCTGTCTCAGATCATCAAACAAATTTTATTAGACAAAGATAACCTGAGTAAATACAAAATGGGTTAGGGTTATTAAGGGAAAAAGGTTATCCAAACCTACCTGGCCCTGTGTGAAAAAGTAATTGCCCCCCTTGTTAAATCATGAATTAACTGTGATTAACCACATTTTTTTAGAAAGCTGAGTTCAGTTTCACTAGCCACACCCAGGCCTGATTACTGCCAGACCTGCTGAATCACAAACTCATTTAAATAGAACCTGTCTGACAAAGTGAAGTAGGCTAAAAGATCTCAAAAAGCAACATATCATATCACAATCTAAAGAAACATAGTCATTGACATCTATCAGTCTGGAATGAGTTACAAAGCCAGTCTAAGGCTTTGGGACTCCAGTGAACCACGGTGAGAGTCATTATCCACACATGGAGAAAACTTGAAACAGTGCTGAACCTTCCCAGGAGTGGCCAGCTTACCAAAATTACTCCAAGAGCGCATCAACGACTCATCCAGGAAGTCACAAAAGAACCCAGAACAGCATCTAAAGAACTGCAGTCCTCACTTGTCTCAGTTAAGGTCAGAGT
>VUQS01022962.1:7991-25469 GCA_015108495.1 Heterochromis multidens | reverse complement strand
TGATTTTTGGACACCACTCAGACAGCCAGCAATTTAAGGAGAACATGCGGCTAAACATGTCACTCCTGTTCTGATTGGGGAGGGGACCAGAGAAAGCTCTGGCAACAGTGGAGGACATTTGAGTGCAGTGAACTCGTGGTTATGTTCAAGAAACAAGTTTTGAGCTTTGTGACATGAAATGTTATCCTGCTGGAAACAGCCACCAGAAGATGGATACACTGTAGTCATAATGGGATAGGCATGGTCAGCAACAATACAAGGCAGGATGGATCTATGCTTTCATGTTGTTTACACCATCCAAATGTCATGGCAGAAATCAATAGCAGGGAGACCATCTGACCAGGCAATGTTTTTCCAGTCTTCTATTGTCCAATTTTGGTGAGCCTGTGCAAATTGTAGCCTCAGTTTCCTGTTTTTAGCTGACAGCAGTGACACCTGGTATGGTCTTCTGCTGCTGTAGCCCATCTGCTTCAAGGTTCAATGTGTTGTACATTCAGAGATGCTCTTCTGCATACCTTGGTTCTAATGAGTGGTTGAGTTACTGTTGCCTTCCTTGCTCAAAGCAGTCTGGTCATTCTCCTCTGACCTCTGGCATCAACAAGGAATTTTCACCCAGAGAACTACTGGTCATACTGCAAGTAATTTTAAGTACAGTTTAAGTAATCTGAAGTACCATGTAAGTAATTTTAAGTACTGCATAATTTGATTGTAATGTTCCAGAAAAACAAAGAATATTTCTCTATCTTACATCGTAAGTATACTGTACTTTTCGGGGTAGATTAGTGACTTAACCTTGCCTTTTTACATCTTTATTTTTTAACATCATCATTTAATATTCATTATGTTGATGTGCATAATGGATTTTCTATTATTCAATTTTCCTCTTTTACTTATGCTGTACTTAAAATTGCTTACAGTATAATGTGTGTCTCCTTTCCTGTAAAATACCTGGAAGTTAGGCAAGGTTAAGTCACTTCATAATACGGCCTGCGCCCCGGAATGTACAGTGTACTTACGATGTAAGATGGGGAAATATTTTTTGTTTTTCCGGAAAATTAACATGAAATTACGTAGTACTTAAAATTACTGACGCTGTACTTAAAATTACTTACAGTATAATGTGTGTCTCCTTTCCTGTAAAATACAAATGCATGTGTCTTGGGACACATGGATTATTGTGAATTTTATTGTTCCCATTTGCTAGAATTTTTAGTTGCTGTTTGTTTTGTTTTCTCCTAATTGAGTCCCTCTGCTAGAAAGTCCATAAAAGATCAGACATGATAAATGAAGGACATCAAACAGATGGGCGGAGAGTTTGCTGGGATGTTTCTGTTCAGTTTTAGACTACTCTACAATTTATTGATATTATTACAGTGTTACATCCAGTATTACTCAAAGCAACTACAATAGAATTGCACAAGCTTTGGTTCACATGTATTTTGCAACATGGTAGTTTGCTTCCTTGTTGCAGTGTTATTTTGTGAACTGTTTGTGACAGAGGCACCACCACTAAGGGATTCAATGAAAGTTTGAAAAGAAGTTAAATGATTGTTAAAGAATAAATCTCTCCATGCTGTGCATTTTTTAAAATTTATTAATAGATACTAGGAAAAAAAAAAAAATAATGGATTGATGCTTTAAACAAATATTATGAGGATCTAAATGCTGGTATATTCCACTGAGTCACAGAGCTCCGTTGTTGTCCAAAAACTATTAAAAACAATTTAACCAAACTGTTGCAATGGGAGATATGTACCTTCTGTACCACTGCAGCATATTTTGAGTCAGTCATGGCTATTCTGCTGCCAGAAATACTCACCAGGGTAAAAATGTGAGTTATTTTGTCAGCGAAATCAGTCTCCAAAATCACTAGTGACTCATGCTTGCTAAAGCTACAGTGGAGAGCAGTTTTAGGGATCTTGTTTGAAATGAAATTATTTATATGTGTTAACTGTTTTTAAAGTTTTACTGTATGTCTTTGGAAAGTATGTGTGCTTGAAACTGAGAGACACAGACACAGAGATTGCACACTGAGAGATAAATTAACATATCATTAGCTTTGATCTTTTGGGATTTGTTAACAATAGCAAAGAAAAATCTTAAACTTTATCCTCTAAGGCTTTAAAATCAGCCTTGTACAGACAAAAAATAAAATGTATAAGCCAATCCTCTTATTAAGTGGTTTGCCTGTATAAAGTTAAACACACAATTCATTTCCACGTACATCATAAAGTATACAAGTCCAGTCCAGTGTAAATTGGTCATTATTGGCACTGAGGATACTAGAAAAGCTCAAAAGTGCCAGAATGGTCATGTGACATAGCTTTTGTCCAATGAATTTGACAGTATCATGTCACAGCTCAAACACAGCATAGTGGAGATCTTTCAGTCACGTTTGTCTTCTTGATGGTGCTATCACAGAATTTGATCTCTCAGTTTTTCCCTCTTTCAATCTGTCTTCCACCAAAGCATATGTTTCTGTCAGCATGATGCAATTTTGTCTTAACACTTTTAAAGATTTAGCCGCTCCGTGGTATTTTTTCCAGTGTGTTATTGAAATCCATGAGTCTGTACATTTTCATTCCAATTAAATGCAATCCCACCTGACTTCATTAATTAACACCTGCTTTCTGACAGAAGGTTTGCAGTGAAAGTTTGGTGTTGGGTTTCTGACAGTAAACCTGGATACATATGGCCAATGTCATAACACAACACTGAGAGAGTACATCCTCAGTTTCTTTATTCTCCGTCTTGTGGCTCTCTCTTCTATTTTGATGACTGCCTAAATACAAGCTGATATTACTTGGCATCAAACATGAGTACCTGGATTTTTATTTTTATTTTTTAATGGGAGAAGTTAATGTTGGTACTGTGATACAGCCAAGACTCAAGTATTGATTGAAAAACTTAAGCCACTGAAAATCAGTAGCCCACTCATTCACTTGTTAAATGCCAGAATATCTACTCACGGCTTCAAGTGTTCTAAGGAAATATTTACAAATATTTATGCTTTCATAGAATAAATCATTTATTATAATTATTTATACCCTGATGTATATATAAAATTAAATTATTACATCCAACCCCCTGCAGCCCAAATGCACTATATGGACAAAAGTATTGGGCCACACCTCCTAATCTTTGAATTCAGCTGTTTTTAGTCCCATTGCTACAGGTGTATAAAATCAAGTACCTAGCCATGCCTTCATAAACAATGAAAAAATGGGCCATCCTAAAGAGCTCACTAAATTTGCGTGTGGTATTGTAAAAGGATGCCACAAGTCAGTTCATGAAATGTCTTCTCTTCTAGATACTCCACAATTAACTATAAGTTGCGTTCCCATCACTGAGCAGCTCCTGTAGGTGTAATGTGTAGGTGGTCCAGTACTTTTGACCATATACTGCATGTATACTACAGATGTAGGTATCATTTTCCTCAAGGTTATTTTTTACAATAAGTGATGAATTATTGCAACCAGTAAACTAAAATGATCAGTAAATTATCTTTACCAAAAACATATTTTTTTAAAGTAAATATGAATTCTTTTGAACATTAAAACCTAGTAATTTTATCTCTATAACAAGTCAAAGAAGAGTCTGAACTAAAGCTGTTAATTTTTCTCCAGCCAACAATAATTAATGAGAATATGATGGCCAAAAGTACTGCTACCCCTGCCTCTTTGTCAGAATGTGACCAGTGATCCTTAATAATTTCCGCCTGCAGAGGCACAGTTCTTTATATATAGGCTACTTACTTGTGCAGCAGCTGATGACCTGCATCACCTGTCTTGCATGGAATCAGCTTTTAAATATTCCTTTCACCAGCAGAGATTTAGAGACAAAATATGTGTGGTGATACACCAGAAGATGTTGCTTGGTGTCAGTATTTTTGCTGTAGAATTCTGTGAAAGGGTTGACAATCATTTTGACCTGTGCGGCTATTGCTGTGACACAGAGGCTCAACAAAGGGTCAAATATATCACGTCGATTTTTCAGTATCTTCCAGTATGTGCTTGCTAAGTCATAAACCTGAAGTAATGTTTTCATTTGCCGTGAAGTATCTTTCACCTTATACTGCCTCTCAACCAAAAGAGTGCCATTGATGAAATGAAATGACCTGTGCATCTGAGAGCAATTGGCCTACTTGTAAGCTTGAATGATCAGTGGAAGAATGTCTGTAAAATTTTAACAAGCATTTAATTTAAGTACAGGTATCAACTGTTTTTAATGTATATTTTTTTGGTGCCTTGCATGTAAATAGACATGGACAGAGGTCAATCTTCAGTTACATTTAAACACATCAAAAACACAATGAAAAAAGTTTATACAATCGTTAAAGCATCATACTAAAAATGCATTTAGAAGATTCAAAGGTCTTATCACTGCCACTCTGGAAAACATTAAGGATGTGATTACTTTGCCAGATTAGCAGCTGAGGTCCACTTCAATTTTAGTGACAAATGGTCAGTTAAATAGGGAGATGTAACATTAATAATATATTGCTCCTGTATTAGTCTGGGTTCCTTTTCTTCTTATTCAGGTGTTTGTTTCTAAGTGTTAATGTAATTTCCAGGTCTAACTTGAATAAGGATAATAATACATAAAAAAGCATATCTTCTGCATAGGGTTGCTATTCTATACCAACAGCTTTTCAGAGCCAATCAGCAAGTATAGCAGGATGATTACTCAAATACTCAGAATTGTGGAATTGGACAAATTGAAGTGTCTTTTCACTCAGCTCAGTGCTTCTTTTAGTGTTGGACTAAAATTGGACTACTCGTAGGCTAATTGTATAACAACTTAGAGTGCCTGCACCCAAGAGTTACGCAGAGAACTGAATGTTACTATGGACAAAGACATATAATAATAATCAATTTCAGGGCAAAAAAGTACCAGGGAGCTGCTTTCAAATTAAAATTATATTGAGCTCTTGAGGGGGACATGGCTAAGATCCATATAAGTCCATGTAACTATGTTCTGCTAAAAACAAAAAAAGAAAAGAAAAAAGAAAAAAGTAAGTTAAAAAGCAAATCCTTAATCGAGATCTATTGTTTGTTGAATACAAACCTACATTTTCAAATTAACTTCATATTGTTGCTTTATTCCTGAGGGACTGGATGAGAGCAAAGCATAGCATAATGCAGGAGATTTTATTGCTTAAAATTAAAAAAAATTGAATATCTTTAAAAAAAAAAAAACAAAGTAAACTGAGTATTGTGATTGTTTACAGGACAACGGTAAATAGAAAAGAAGTGGGAAAAGAAAATATGCTAGAGGTGTATCACTGGCAATTTATCATTCAGTTGAAATATAGTAAACATAATGTACAGAAAAAAATGGTTTATATCTACTCTATAAAGACAATCAGCCATAAGCCATATAAATAACAAGGAATATGTATAGTGTTTCTAAGTCAAAAAGTATATAACAGGCTTTAAATCAGGTATAATTTGATATTACTACATACAAACTTGCAGGCCGTCTACTTTATTACTCTCTATACTTCTCCCTTCTATCCATATTTTCTGAAAAATAACTCATTTGCAGAAAAAGTGTGGAGCAAAGCAAAATTTGCAACAAGGAGTGTGAAAGCCACTGCCACTGTTCTTGTCTCTTTGCAGTGCCAATAGATCACAGATGCATTATCATAGACTGTCTAAAAAATGTCCACGACCACCATGATATCATCCATTGGTTTGTGGTCTCACATTTTCAAATTTAGCATTGTTGTCATCTCCATCTTAGGTTTTTGGAGCCAAAAGTGACCATACTTAGATGAAAGGGTCCATATTGAAATTATCAGCTAATGCTATACCTGGCTTAGCAAGCTGCATATAGGTGATTAGTAAAGACACAAATACCTGCTGATTAGTGCTTAATTGCATACACAAAAAACCCTGCAGTTTTATTAACCAACACTGAGGCACAGACTTTTTGTGTGGGCTATCAGTGCAATTAACCACTGAACAACCCATGTAATTGTCAGGTAATTGCACTAAAAATGTTCCAAAAGGTCCCAACCATTTGAATTAGCTTGACTAACACCTAGTTAGCTGCCTAGACTGTCCCCATCTGTCCCTCAAAGTAGCCCTGCTCCTAATAATGCAAAACTTTAAACCTTGATATAATTTAGGTTAGAAATCCATGCCCATAAAGTTGCTTTGAAGGGTAGAGACCAAAACTATTTTTTGTCCCTGGCTGTAAAAATGTTTATTCCTCCTCTAAAGATGGATATTTTTTAAATGGAGTGAGCCCATAGTGATTGATTTGATTTTTGAATCAGTCTGAAGTGGCCATTCAAGGAACTGTTTCGGGCACTTTTGACCTGTCTTCATCTTCTTAGCCCCAGAGGTTGCTGCTTGGTTGTCATGTACTGAATCAAATCTAGAGAGCTAGAGATCCAGCCCATAAACAGTAGTAACAGTTGACCAATGGCAGCTGGTTAAAAGGCACCCCCTTATTATTACCCCCTAATATCTATGAGAATAAAGGCACATAGATGGTTCTCAAAAATCTAATATTCACCTCCCCTTTTATGTGTCAACAGCCCTGCAGTGTAATAGCTGCAGAATGTGTTTTTCAACCCCTTTGTGAAAGGGTTAATATATCAGTTTGAAAGAGGTGTTTGTACATGGTTAGGTATGCATTCAAAAAGACAGAAAAATGCAATTTATGCTGCTGGTTGCTAAGCAATACCAGTTTCATGTGCTGCAGCTATTATTGCACACAGAGAAGTAGTGTTGTGCTTCAAGTCACGAAAATAAGTATTGGACTTCCATACTATTTCAATTTGTAATTCTAATTCTAGGAGCAAATTGGTTATACAAGACATTTGCATCATCTTACAAGTTAATGTACCACAGGTAATATGTCTTTGCCTTTCGACTGTAGGCATTTTCCATCAAAATTCCAGTTGTTGATTTTGATTTTTTAGCAGCATATGATCCCTTATACACAGGCCCTCAAAAGGAATGCAGTTCTACTCATTGAGTGGCATTTCTATAGAGTGATATTATATTTGCCTTCTCTGCTTGGCCAATATATTATTAAAGCATGTCTCCCAGAAGACCACTCCAGCCACAAGGTTTCTATGGTTACCACCATTGTACCAATACCTTTTATGAGTTCTGTGGACATCACTTCCTAATTACTTTCAGAGAACAAATCCTCATTTCAAATATATCCAGCTTTATTTCTAATCATTATGGGGGATGAAAAAGGTGAGTACTGTCAAAGGTGGGCTGTAGGTATAACAAAAACACTATGCCCTGTGGTGATTCTCAAAAGTGAGATCAGGAGTGACACAACAAGAAATTTCTCAGGATTTTCTCAGAAGTGTTGAGCTTAAAAATGTCTTTCATATAGTCAATATTACGCGAAGGCACATAGCAGAGATGCAGCAGACAGGATGTGTGTCCTGTGTGACAACTTTTTGAAGGAGAGAAAACAGACTGCTCTACTTCAGTTTATGGAGTTTCTCTGTTCCTATAAAACTCAGCCACACTTGGGGGAAAAATATCGCCCTATCCTAGTCACAGCCAGCATGACCCAGAAAATCAGGCAAATGGTCATGATTGATATCACCTGCCCTTGTTCCATATTCAAAGAGCTTTTTGCACTCAGACATTTGCAACATTTGCAATATCTGAACAACTAATTGAGATGTTGTATATATAGTTAATATTTGTTATTGCAATTATAACACATACATGTTTATATGTTGAGTCCTAGTGGCTTAAAAACAGCATTGTTCATCTTCTACATTATTCTTGTTGTCAACAAATGTCACAAAGTAGATCGCATGAAACAAGTAATTGATCTTGCAGAAAAGCGTTTCTTTTGACAACTGATAAATGCAGCTATTTCTTCTCTTTTTATTTGTAGGCAAAGCCATATTCACTCACAGTCTGCAGCTGAAAATAGCCCCCCAGTAAAGTATTTCACCATTTGAGTAAAAATCACTGTAGAACTACATCTGTTTTAGAGTATTAAAAAGAAAGTATAAAGTATATGTGTGAACTGTTGCACGGACAAGAGTCACTGGGATTTGTGAGAAAAAGCAAGATTTGAAATATAGCTATACATACAGTATTGTCTCTTACTTCCCATATCTTCTGTCTATTGAATGCCAATAGATGTACAAATGCACAATGCAAAATTAAAACAGTGGGAAACAGAACTTATACAACACTATACCAGTGTAACGATATATAATATTTGCTAAGAGCAAACTTTACTGACAACATCTTGCATGACAATAACTTAAAGTAATAACAAACAATATATTGACATTATCCAATTTAAATTCCAACAATAGTCAGTCGATAAGATCTTGGCACTTCAACCTTTTTTTAGAGCCTGAAGAGCTTTAGGAATAAAATGTAATCAACTCCAACCTCAGCTGAGGTATGTCCAACCTGCATTGCTACTAATCTTCCCATACAAGATGTGGTGTGTTATATCTATAACAGCAGAGGTCACAACTCTCCACATTTTCACATTAGCAAGAAAAGCCAATGGTTTGCCTCCTCTGAGTATCCAGTTGGCTGCCAACGCAGTGCAGTTCTGCTGAAATCTGCTGACTGTGCTGAACTTTGTAATGACTGTTTTGTAGGGCTTCCGAGTTTGAGAGTTGCATGCTGGCCTGTCCCACTGGAAGAAGTCTGACTAGATCTAAACCGTGCACAGAAATTGTCTCATGGACCCACAGTCTACTGTTCTGTAATACTGGTGCCATGGCACATACACAAAGCTGCCAATCTCACCATCAAAGCACAGTTTCAATTAAAATTGTTGGAACACACTTTCCGTGGTTAAACCATGACTTTGTTTAGAAGTGAATTTACCCAGCAAGTGAGAAAATCAACAATCGGCATTTCTTTTAATTAAGAGACTTCAAATTGGTTTAAACTGTTGACATTTTCAGCTGTTTACATGTTTATTTACTGTGACACTCATAAGTTATCAAAATAAAGTTTGGTTGAAAGCAAAGATCAATCTGAGAAGGGAGTGATATTTCCTGTCCTTCCTCTGGCAGGTGTTGGCATATGTCACAGCTGTGTCTGCAGCTGTGCCTTGTTGTTTCTAATGCAGAAAGACAAAACTCTCCACACCCTCCAACGTTCTTATCACACAGAAAGTCAATCACAAGCCATTATCTCATGAATATTTAAACCATGTTGTGCATCCTAAATAAAGAAATTAAAATGAGGTTATTTTTGATAAATTAATTGTATTAGGGGTGAATTTGTCATCATTCAAGGCTGATGCACTTTAAGGCTCTATAATTTGTAGCTTCAGCACATTAAAAAGGAACCAGTGCAGAGGTGTGACAAACACACTTTGATCATCATGTTTCAAACCACACTCTAATGTATATTAACCTCGCTTCAAGAGTCTAACATTACAGCAGTAAGTAGTGTTCTTAAATACCTGTCAGTACTAAGTTAACCATGTGTCATGCATTTCAAATGAGAATCATTGTCACTTCAGATGAAGTACTTGGAGGTAATGAGCTACAATCAAGATGTGTTGCAATCAGTCACCATTTTGAAGGTTCGTTTTCTTTAACATTTCTTTTTTTTTTTTTTCATTTGAAATTATTGGCTTTTTCTGATGTGTGAGATGGTGAATGATGTAGGAATATTTATGTACTATTTTGCACTATATAACTTCAAATCTAACAACATTAGATGTGTTTCTCTCCTCTTTACAAGCAACTTAGTGATGGGGAATTGTTTAACAAGTTGTTATTTTTTCATGCTTTTATTTGAGAGTACATTATGGAAGTGAGAACAAACATAATGACAAATATTTGTATTTGTAATTATGATGTGAGGGCTAGCCCCTCAAGGAATAATAAATAATCTTTGTGGATAGGTTCAACCTGCTTCCTGGATTTTTAAAGAGCCCAGCCCATCTGCATGCGCAAGTGGATACTTATAACTGGCATATAATTATGGACCAAGGATATGGCAACCTTGCCTTGGAGTGTGTATGCTTGGATGATGTGAGACTTGTGAAAGTCAAACAGCTACTTATGAGTTGAAGGTGCATGCCAGCTGACATAAAAAATATGGTTTGTTGGCCTAAGGGCAGCAAAGAATGTTGATGGGGGAAGCTGGAGGCTTGTGATTACTCCCTGAAGCATGCAGAGCCCTACATGACGAGCTACCTCGGCATGACTCGGACATCAACAATGACCTCTAGACAATGGTCATACATTAAGACAGCCTCAGTGAAGCTGAGAGACAGAAATGTGCAGAGAAAGAAGGAGGAGGGAGAAGTACTATAACAAGGGGATCAGTTAGAAAAGCAGACAGCTCTATGCTCAATCCACCTCTGTGCATTCAATCAATCACTGTAATACATCCCAGCTGTACCCCAGAGAGTAAACACTGGGCAAGGATTACGGCAGCTAATGATGGTACCTCTAGGAATATGATTTTTTTTCCACCGCTCAATATTTGTTAAAAATGTCAGAACTATGTTGTTGGCTAAAGCTTTAACACCTAATTTGAGTGAAATGTGTAAGGTTCTTCAAGAAAAACCTGCAGACGTGTGTTAAAGTTGTTAGATACACTCTAAATTCAGTTTGAATCAGTTTGAAATTCTGTTGAAATGTCAAATGTTCACTGAATCTTATCTGTATATACTTTTTATTATTATTTTCCACTCTCTTACTTGTATTTCCTTAAACTTACTAAAATGCTTGGCCAGATACAATAGAAATAAAATAAATGGATAACAAATGCCAATACATTTTTTTTAATGTAAAAATGTACACACTCTGGTTGTGTCTGTGTGGGTATTGCATAATTTTAAGAACTTTTGCTGTAATTATGGTCCAGCATTATAGCGTACTTGTGTTCACAGAGGAAGTAACTCAAATGAAGAGGTGCAGGGATGAAAGTAGAAAACTAGGTCGCAGAGAGTATTTTTGATGTTATGTGGAAGGACAGGGAGTCACAAGATGAATCAGTTTCCATACAAAGTTTCTGACAGTAATGGCTGGAAATATAAGTCACTTTCCTTGAGCCTTATTTCAATAGCTCTCCCGATGTGATTACATGTGCTTCAACTTCATTTTCTAAGTGATTTGGTTCCTTTATTGGCCCTTTAACAGCTTTTGAGTATTGACAAAATAACAACCAAAAACACAAAATAGGTTGGGCTTTAATTGACTTTACTTGTGATGTTTATATTCTTTGGACATACCACTATGTTTAGCACAGTCAAAATAAATCTGAGAAAGTGGTGAAAAAAAAATAAGAGGGCCAATAAATATCACCAATATAATGCTAATCATGGTTTAATTATATCACAAAGTAATTACACAACAATTATAGCTCCTATTATGTCTGAATGAGGACATTTAAAAGAGAGAATACATATGAGTTGATTAAAATTATACATTAGGTGATTCAATGAGGAAATGTTATAAAGTAAATCGTTTTGTCCCTTGCATGAAATATAGTTTAATCAGTTTAGTTCCATTTGATTAAATTCTCTGATAAATTGGTAGTGTGTTCCTTCTCTCATGTTCCCACTCTGTCTTTGTACCACTGCTGCACCAAAATTAACTGCTTTAACAGCAATGTACTACCTGCTATTGCAATGCAACAACATTTTTCAGAGGTCTATGTCTATGCATTATTATTCTGTGCATACAAGCATAAACACCTTGGTCTGAAATTGGGTTTTCAGTGAGGTGTTTTATGGTTCTATGCAATCTGCTGTAGGCAGTGAGCAGTCAGTTGGCCATCAGAGAAGTCAGAGCAACAACTGCAATGAGGGAGAGCTCAATGAAGCAAATTAACATCAGAATTTCACATAACAGACCTTTGCCAAAAACATACAGAACAACAACATTAGTGTTTTCTTGTTTTGGGGGGGTTTGTTTGTTGTTTGTCAGTGTTCTTCATGGATGCAGAGTGCCACAGCCTCAGGCCAGATGATCTTTTATCAAAGAGAGTGACACATGTCAGCTGGGAAGTTGACCGGCTGAGGAGGAGGAGGGCAAGACTAATAATATACTTTCTGCCTCAAGGCAAAAAGCTGTTTATTGCTGTTGTAAGGCATTCAACAGGCTTTTACATGATTACATTATAATGACGACCATTATTTTGTTTTACCAATTTATTAACAAATTTTAAGAAGTATTTCCATTTATTTTAATCTTTGCAGTATTTTCTTCATTAACTGATTAATTGTTTTGCAATAAAATAGAGAGAAATCCCACATTTACCCATAAACCATGGGCATGTTTTAGGATTGCAATCATATGAAAGCTTTATGCTGAATAACATATGAGTTATTTGTTCAATATTATGCATTATCTAGTGCTTGCTCATAGGGGGTCGTTTGATTGTTGGGGTTTTCTCTGTATTATTGTAGGGTCTTTACCTTACAATATAAAGCGCCTTGAGGTGACTTTTGTTGTGATTTGGCGCTATATAAATAAAATTGAATTGAATTGAATATCTGTTATATTGCTGTTAATATTGTGCAGGCCCACCTTGTCCCACCAAAACAGTTATGATCTTTTGGACCATAAAAGCATGCTTGTTCTGAAGTGATGTTTTGGTGTGTAGCACAAAGTAACATCTTCATGAATCCCAGGACAGGGGTTTGATACCAAAACATTGCACTGTAAAAAAATAATCATTGTTATTCACTTCACCTGTCAGTGGTTTTAATGTTGAGGCTGACTGGAGTATTTGTTTAATCTAGTGTATTTATTCAAGAACTTTTTGTTTATGAAGATGGTTCACTCAGAAAAAACTTAGTAACGCAGTCTCAGGACAGTTTGTATAATTGTTGCAAACTTTATTCTGTTAATTAGTCTTCATGGACTGGAAGCAGCCACTTATTTACACCTTGCTAGTACCATGTTGGATCCCTTTCTGCTTTCAGAATTAGCTTAATTCTTCATGGTTCAGATTCAAGAAGGTGCTGGAAACATTCCTCTGAGATTCTGGTCCATATTGACATGACAGCATTACACAGTTGCCATGGATTTGTTGCCTGAACATCCATGATGTGAATCTCCTTTTCCTTTATGACATGGTGTTTTATCCTACTGGAAGCAGCCATCAAAAAATGCTCACACTGTGGTTATAAATGGATGGGTAGGGTCAGCAACAATACTCAGGTAGACTGTGGATCTCATTCCTGACGCAACCCAAAAAGTATGTGCGCCTCCTCCCAGTGTGGAGCTGCATGTTTTTTAATAGATGTACTAAGGGGCCCAAAGTGTGTCAAGAAAATATCCCCAACACCATTACACCACCAACAACAACGTGAACCACTGATACAATGCTTTCATGTTGTTGATGGCACATTCTGACTGCCATCCGAATGTCACAGCAGAAATCGAGACTCATCAGACCACGCAACATTTGTGAACCATATGAACTGTAGCCTCAGTCTCCTGTTCTTAGCTGACAGGAGTGGCACCCAGTGTGGTCTTCTGCTGCTGTAGCCCATCTGCTTCAAAATTTGACATGTTGCGCATTCAGAGATACTCTTCTGCATGCTTTGGCTGTAACAAGTGGTTATTTGAGTTAAGACATTTTTACCTAGAGAACTGCCATTCACAGGATATTTTTCTCTTTTCTGGACCATTCTCTGTAAATCCGGGAGATGGCAGGATGGATCCATGCTTATATATAAAAAAAAAAAAAAAAACTGGCTTCCAGGTGGTAGCATACGGCTTTGTCTTTCAGTTAAAAGGCTATTATTTTAACATCTGTTATTTCATTTGCCGGTTTTTCACTTGCTGTTTAGTTTTCAATCAAGAGTTGTTTAAGTTTCAGCACCTTGTTAGGCTGGCTACATTTAGAAGATTTGATTTGGGTTAAAATACAGCTTGTTTCAAAATGTCTTTTTCTAGTACCCTGGGTGATGAGGAGTCAGAGGAGTTCTGAAAGAATGTGTTGTGCTGTCATCAAATGTATACTACCAGTTGGATTACATTATTTTTAAACTCATGTTGTTTGTCATAGAAAGAAAAAGGGCAGTTAGTATCTGTGTATGCAAACAAATTAAACGTAATCACAATTTACCATGGGCCCATGGGAGGAATAGGAGGAGAAGTCTAAAGTTTACAAATGGGATATGAGATCATTTGTTGTTAAACATTTAGCCATGCAGCAAATTATTCTGCTTCTATAACAAAGATACCTTGATGTCAGTGCTCACAGCCTTTCATATCTTGTTTTTTTTCCTGCAGCCAAGGTTCTGGAGAATTTCGTTCACACTGGTTCATCACTTAGGTCTACTCTTACTGCACTGCTCCAATTACAGACAAATCAGACCTTTATTGCCCTCTTGCAACAGCACTAAGGTAATTTTAATCAAATATTCCGAACCAATATACATTAAGACCTTAGGTAACATTTAAATACTGATATACAACAATCACAAGACCAAAAGCCATGGTTAACCTATCCAGACTATGTAACTTTTAAATTCCTCCCAATGTTTTTCTCAAAACTTCTACATGCTAAATTATAACTGCTTCTCAAGTTCTAGGTGAGCACTACAATTAAAGACAACATAAAAAATGACTATAACAAGTATTAGATGAGATTTCTTTCTTCTTTCTTTGCTAGTGTCACCCATAAGTGCCTTTCCTAACCTTGGTTGGCTGAACATAAATACACAAAGAGCCATTATTTAATTTAAAACTGTATGCCTAATTTAAAGCGATGAGGTGAATTATCCCTCTCCTGCAAATTAAAATATAGTTGTGTGCTGCCCATTGCTTCAGCTCATGAAAGGAAGAGAAAAATGACTGCATTAAAATAATTTAAAGCCCTTCCATGAATTAAGGTTCTTAGAAAGTAAAGGTCTATTTGAATAGTCCATGGCCTCCAGAATACATTGTCAGTAGAGGCAAATCATGATAATTAATATGTGATGAATAGGTCTATTTTATCCTACTGCTAATAAGCACAAAGATAATTAAGGCTTGTCATCTATTTGTCTGGTGTCACCTCCTATTTTTTTCTATTACCAGAAGCATGGTCAACATAAACTAACTCACAAAACAACTTTATAAATGTCTGTCATTAATGTGACTTCACAATGACAGCATTATATTGACAATTTTATCAGCTTAACCAGGCCCATCAATTATCAAACTGTTTACATTACCTGGTATTTTAAATAAAATGAGGACACTGTTTTAAATCAAACTAATAATGAAAGCAGAGATTCATATTCTTAGACCACACAAAGTAAATTGGCTGTGTTATAGAGGTAGAGGCAGAGTGCAGTTGGCATCTGTACAGCTGGTTTGTAGACTCTTTGCTGGACAAACCAGAATTTTTGCAAATGCTTTCAATCAAAGTTGCAAGGACTCTTTCAACAGATGCTCTCATAAACCGCCACAGGAAGACTGCAGTTTGTGCCAAAAGCAGTGCCCGGGTAATACAGCAAAAGATCCACTGTACAAAAACACAGAGTTCCAATTACTGAGGCAGAACCTTAAAAAAACAGAGTAATGGTAGAACAACACAAATATTTTGTAGTTCACTCCATACAATATTTATGTTAGAATTCTGCAAGTTGTTAGTTATCCACTATGATCAAAACTGGGACAAACTTCCCTAATTAATACTAAAAAAAATATGCATAATTAGTGGTAGAATGTAGCTAGGTACATGCATTGAATACAAACATGGGGTATTTACTTCATTTAGCTTCATTATACATTAACTCTATTACACGTCAGAGGTAGATATTGTACGTTTTGCTTCACTACTACTTACTACTACATTTAAACATTTTCCAAACAAGGGTCAAGTGGATAGAATTGCTGGGGTTTTTACAAGACGTGGATCAATAGATTCATAGAATTATTAAAAAAGTGGATTTAATTTCGGGTGGTCTCAAAGTAAATGACCTAAATACCTCAGTGCTGAATATGTGTCTTTGAACTGTGACACAACATTGCCTCTTGGTTTATCTCTGCCTTTCCTTCTTTACCAACAGCAGAGATAGTGGGTAGATCAGATGAAAGGTCAAATCAAGTATGCTCCAAGTGTAGTTGTTTGTTCCTCTCATGTGTCTACCCTTGAATTTTCCCGTATCAAAAGACACATCTTCATCAACAGAGCCAACACCGTTAATCCATCTCTGCCACTTTTGTTTACTGTTCTGCCTTGTCTCACCTACGTCACCCTACCTCAAGAGACCCCGATGTTAAAGACAGAAACATTTAAAGGGCTTGTCACTTCAACAGTAACATGGATCCAATTTGTTTCCTCTGATTCTTTGCTTAAAAAAAAAATGGTGGTTCTCTTGCTGCTGCTGCATTTTTCAGTCTAGCTGCGGAAGCTGTATCGAGAAGTACATACTGCACCTTGCTGTGGCTATTTTAAAGGGAATTTTAAAGGACATTTGGAATATTAAAGATTGACATGAATAACAGCCTTGCATCAACTGCCTGCTTCATTCTAATATACTGTAATTCTGCTATTGTGCTTGTTAATATGTACTTAACTGCCCAAGACAGAAAGCCTTTCAGAGTTTATGGGGGTTAATTTTCATAATTGTCCAGTTTTCAGTTGGACTTCTGCAGTTCCCTACAGCGAATAGTTGCTTAGGAACCACTTCCTTCTTCCCATGGAGCCCCTTTGCTGGAGCTCTCTGCATGGTCGCTACTTATCCTTTTTTTAAGACCCTGCAGGCTTCAGTGTTCTGTGTGCTGTTCACCTAGTCCTCTTTTAACGTTTGTTTCCAGGAGATTATTAGCATTACTTAGCTAACAGTTGTTTACTTTCATCACTGAAGATCCAGATGGGTCCTCTGCAGGGGATTAAGATTACAGGTATTGATAGCTTCATGTTATAATCCAATTAAAGCATCACGTTTGTACATTCCCTGCCTGTATTATCTCATAGAGTAGCTTTTTGTTCAAAATATATGATAGCAAACTGGCTAAACACTGTATTGTCATGTTGGATCTAAGATAAATCACATTATCACAGTTGTTACTGCATTGACTAAATACTAGTAAAAAAAATCACAGTTTGCAAGACACTGTGCATGCCTTGCTGTCACAGCCCAACAGGTGTAATGGTGATATCACAGCAGAAGATGTTTTCAAAGATCATCTAATCCTCGTTCACTTCAGTAGCTCAGTGGTCACTTTCGCACATTATGCCAGCAGTGTCACATTGGTTTATGTTTGAAAAAGATCCCACTCACCAAATTTCACACTTTACAATGTGTGAGAATTTAAATGGCTAAAAATTGTTGCTCTTTTGTATGTGGCTTTAAAAACTGATAACTTAGGATGCGGTTACCTTGTTACCTTTCTGACTGTATTGAATTTTAAGGGAATTGTTATTTTCCTGTTTGCTTTTCTTACAGTCAGTTATAACATTCAGTTACAGTTCAGCAGAATTGCTACATATATAAAATAACTAACTTTTTTTTTTTTTTTTTTAACTTTTTTCCCCTATTTTC
>VUQS01022961.1:0-14527 GCA_015108495.1 Heterochromis multidens | reverse complement strand
GAATAAAAGTGGGTGATTTTTTTTCCCCCTCAGAAAGCAGAAGAGTACACCATAGCTGTATCTGTTTCCTCAGCGCGCCTCCGTCTGAGCTCGCGCTTACAACTCAGCTCCAGCTCTCAATGTAGAGCCGTGACGTCAGCAAAGACACTGGGCTCGTGCTCCGGGGTTCTATTTACTGGATTCTTCGACGACGCGCATGCTCACCATTTTTCTATCTTTATCCGAAGAGTTTACGCTCACAGATATTGTATGCCCGCGAAGAGGAATCACTCTGTATTTTATTGTGACTATAACATTGCACAGAAGCCTTCTGACACCCCTATCAGCTAATGGCTACTAGCATAAAATATGGAGAATTAATGAAAGGGGGAAAAAAAGTACATAAAAACTATGGCTGACCAAAGGAAGAAAAACAAAGTCAATTCTCATTTCCAGTTGACAAATTTACAATGCCATAGTTAAAGTAGTGGCCTGCAATTTCCCAACTTTTGGAATAATAAAGTATTTCCTGTCATATTTCGTGTCCTACAGTTCAAAGTAAACAGCATAAAAAATGTAGAAATAGAAAATAAAACTTGGAGTAATGGAAAGTTATAGACAATACAGGTGATAAATATAGTAGCACAGATAATAGATAATAATAAAACAATCTGGGATTTGGGAGCCCTCCACAGGGGTGTACTAGGAAGAGAGATTAGTGGCTTAGCAAGCTATGTGGAGCTTAAGGTCAGAGTATTCTGTGTCACGAAAGAGGCTCTTTTTTTAAATTCAATTCAATTCAATTCAATTGTATTTATATAGCGCCAAATCACAACAACAGTCACTTTATATTACAATAATGTACCTGACTAAATCACTGTGGTAACTTATGGTTAAGCTGCATCTAACTAAGACCATTGACACTGTGTGTCACTGGATTGCACATGTATTAATTTGGTGATGCAGAAAATGTATAAATGTTATACTTGATTCTAATCTGCTGCTGGGTCTCTTTTACACTGGTGGACTTGCAGCTCCAAGAACACAGAACACACACCAAGAATATCTGTTCAGTTCAGTAATTTCACTTTGATGTGTGACAGACTAAAGCAAATCCCACGTCTCCTTTATCAGGCTGTGGGACAGTAAGCTTTAATGTTTAAATGTCTCCAGTTTAAAGTTCCAGAGATCTAATGTGCAGCTGTCACCTTAGAAATAAACAGCAGCACTGAGAGCACACTCAAGGATAAAATAATTAAGTGGAATTAAAATGTTTATTTTACCGCTCTGTGTGCTAAATCACCAGATTTTTCAATTTTCTCCAGCATTAATTTCTTGTCTTAATTGCAACAGTGTTGAATTTTACTGCTCATTTTTTATGTTCTTTATAGATTATAATCACATTGTTATAATCATCTGATAACGTCTTTGATGGAGTAGGCAGCATTCAAGGGATCATTTTATACATATTAGTGGTAAAATAGGAAAACATTACTGATACATTACTAGAACCCTGGAAAATATAAAAGACAACATTAAAATGGCAACAAGTAGTTAAACACAATCTTGGTGTGTGTGATTTAAATTCAATGCAATGACACTACACATGTAAAAAGATGAAAAAACATAATAAACAAGGCTGTATCTGGTTACAAATTTAGTTTTTAAAGACACAAAGGCATTATTTTGGACCTGCTTCATATTGTCCTTCGTTTCAAGAGGGGTCCCTGGAATTGGAGGCAGAGTGGGAGCTCTTTCTTTAATCTCTCGTCTTTGCTTGCAGGGTTCCAAATGTTTTTCTAAATATCAAAGATGTAGACAGGGAGCTCAACTGAAAGCCTGCAGACCTCTCTTAAAGATTAGTAAATGCAGTAAAATACCTTTTTTTGCGAGAAAAATTAGAATTTTCTCTTACTTTTTTAAATTATATTTTTGCTCACTCCTCAGTCAATGCAAATAACAAAATAAAAACGATACATTTCTAGCTGCATGTGAAAAAATAATCTTCAGATTTAAAGCATTAGCTTAACAAGTGTTAAAGTGTTAAAGCAGTTCTGTCTGTGAGTTCAGTGTAACTGCTGCATGGCTGCTAAATCCCTCTGTTGCATTCCAGTCCTGTTGCCAGGCACATTTGACATCACCATTGTAGAAGCCAATCCCAGAATTCAGCTGTTGTTACCAGGCAAACTGTAAACCTCCCTCCTCTCCATTCGGATTACTGCTGAGCTGAAACAAACTTGGGCCTCTCATTAACATGAAATCACTTCCACTTCTCTTTTTTCTCACACACAAGTTGTAGTAATAGAAAGCAATGACAGAAATGGTAGTGATTCAACCTAAAGCTATTTTTTAAAATAAAATATGATAGAAATAAAACGTATATAAAAATGGTAGTAACAGAAAGCCATTAAATATAAAGAGGAAATATACCCTGTTACATAAAAATTAGCATGTATTTCCAGGTTTGTTAAATGCAGGTAAACCTCAAGATTACAGGGGGCAAATAGAAGGCAGGAGGATCACGGGAAATCAGAATAATTGATCAGAATTAAGTACAGTGTAGAAAATTGGTGCTGAAAACACCAATGAGCCCTCATACAGATGTCCATTCATCCATCCATTTTCCGCTGCTTATCCAGTTGCTGGGGCTGCAGTCTAAGCAGAGACGCCCAGGTCGCATTCTTCCTGGTTCCAGCTCTTCTGGGGGGACACCAAGGCATTCCCAAGTCAGCCAACAGATGTAAACTCTCCAGCATGTCCTGGACATTATCCACAGCTCATGGCCATAGTTCAGGGTAGGAACATAGATTTATACAACATAGCAACAAAGATGATTGACAAGTCACCCGACAGCCTTATTTTTACATTTATCTCCCTTTGGCTGCAAACTCTCCTAGTATGAGTCGAAGATCACTGCACAATGAAGCCAAAAGAACCACATCATCTGCAAAAAGCGGAGAGGTGATCCCTAGGCCACCAACGCCCTCCCCTACTGGGCTGTGCCTAGAAGTTCAATTTGAATTCAATTTTATTTATATAGCGCCAAATCACAACAGTAGTCGCCTCAAGGCGCTTTATATTGTAAGGTAAAGACCCTACAATAATACAGAGAAAACCCCAACAATCAGACGACCCCCTATGAGCAAGCACTTGCTGATAGTAGGAAGGAAAAAGTTCTGTCCATAAAAGTTATGAAAAGAGAGAAGCCACTGGAAAGGTGACCTTCCATCTCCCAATAGCCAGATTTGTTAACCGGGGATCAGACTGCCAGGTCATACAAATGTATTGCATAAAAAATGGTGGTGCACAAGAGCCTGAAAATTGTTTTGCACTGATTACAAAGTGGTGGTACAAATATTTTCAATAATTGTGTTTTATATTGCAAATTAAAGACCAATAAAACCCCAATAACCAGACAATCGCAAATAAGCAAGCATTTGGCAACCGTGGGGATGAAGAACTCCTTTTCAACAGGAAGCGGCCTCCAGCAGAACTAGTTTCAGGGAGGGGCAGATATCTACCTCAACTGGTTGGGGGTGAGGGGAAAGAGAAGAGAACAAAGGGGTGCATAGAAAGTGACAAGGACAAAACAAACTATAGAACAGAGTGGACAAAAGTTAATGACATGCAGTAGTGCTCAGTGTATCATGGGAAGTCCCCCAGCAGCCTGAGCCTATAGCAGTATAACCAAGAGCTGGTTCAGGGTCAGGGTATTTATTTAGACTCTTATGTAAAGGTTACAATCCTGCCTATGTAATAGCACAAATGTTTTGGTATCAAAATATGTGTAAAGTACCTAAAGTTAAAAAACTCATTATAAAGACTCATATATTATGTTATTGCATCCTGATTATTGATTCATTACAGTGGGCATGGGGTCAAGTGGGATAAAGACAATAAAATGCCATATCTTAGTATGCTGACATTTACATGGTAATATGTTAATATTTAGTAGGTATTAAATTAACTATATTCATCATTTTAGTTTAGTATGTTGGTATGCAAATTTTAGTCATTAAAAAAAAGGAAAATTTGACCTGATAATAGGGACTCTGCACTAAGGCGTTTTAAATTTGATGTATGCACATAAAAGTTGTTTATGATTATACTGCAGTGCAATTCATACACAAGCTCATTTAAATTGAAAACTGGCTGGATGAAGCAGAATTTGTCAAATAAAATTTTTCGTAGTCAATTACTGTTTGCTAAAAATTGTCAGAAATAACTTTAGAAAGTTGTTATTGCAGTTGGTAATCGTGACAGGAACTCAGTCTAAACCTTCCCTGTGTCTAAATTCTTCAGTCTATTATAATAGTATAGCATAATAAATCATCAACTGAAATCAGTTTTAGGCCAAAGGTCAAAGTGAAGACTTGAAAAAACCTCATGATCTAACAATGATCTGTGAGTCCACTGATATAGCTTCTGAGTAAGAAGCTGTATCAGTGGACTTAGTTTGATGTGACTGAGGCTCATCTCCGCTCATCTCTCCAGTCGGCCTTCACAGCATCATGACATGGCTCGCCTCACTCACTCAGTCAGCTGATGGAAACAGTGAGGGAGAGGAAGTAAGAGGGAAGAGGCAGAACAATGTGTCCTGTTTTTCTAGTGTGGCTTTTGCCGTTGTAGGCAAATATGCAGGAGCAGAGAAATGTTTGCATTCTGGACAACATTCACACATGAGATGCATTTAGTCAAATCTTCAGTGGGAGAGGAAGACAATGACAGATGAGAAATGCAGCAGGGTTACATGAAGTGAAATCTCTTCTCCTCAAACACACAAAAATACCAATAAATTTATGTTTCTTGTAGATAAGAAGTTTCACCTCTCATCCAAAAGGCTTCTTCTAGAAACCTTTTAGATGAGGTGAAATGACCCTAAAAAAGAAGTCCAGTTGCCTTCAACTCAAGTGCTTAAAACTGCCATGATCTGAATGATTGAGAACCTACACAGAAATGAATTAATGTGCTCATTGACCCTCTGAGGTCTAATTCGAAAATTTTACTTCGATGTTGAATCCATGTAGAGCCTAAGACATAGTCTTCACAAGTGGCCGACACCATTGCCAGGATTTATACTTGTGCATGGTGTGCCTCTGTTGGTCTGCAGTTTTGCTGCCAAAATACTAACTAGCAGTAGAGTTTCTCTGAGTTGTCTGTTCTCTTCCAGTCCATTCAAAAAAATGCTGAGTAGCCAGAAATGTATGGGAGGGAACAACAGTACTGAACCAGCCAGTCACGGACTGCATCAACACAACATGTAATTACATTTGTAGAGAGGTGCATGTCAGGTTAAGGTTTAGGGTTTAAGAAGGGTTTACTGTTAATGTGTGTCTATAAAAGATTTAATGCAGAAGCATACATCCCTCTTAAGTCATCAGTGACTACCCCAATCCTAACCCTTTGGTTTAGAGACAAGCAAAAAGGACTTTTTGTAGAAAATGTAAATGGATTTTGAGGCATGTCAGGTGATGATTATTTATTCATACTCTGATTGCCAAGACTTGAGAGAACATTTTGTTAAACAGAACAAAAATGACACATTATGCTAACATAGGGTTCAGCTCATCACTAACGATGACTTCAACCATGGAGGGTTAATATCCTCATTTTGACTTCAGTGGTCATAACACATTTGTAAGAAGCTGGGACAGAGCCAAAAAGACTGGAATGAAATGTGTAATCCTTGGGCTAATGCCTGTGCTAATATTTCAATAATTTAAGACCTCTCTTTGTAAAATTGCAAAGACTTTGGATATTAAAATAGTATAGAGTATAGATATTAAAATATTCAACAAACTCAGAGAAGTCTTCACTCAGGGGACGACACTGAATGAATGAAAACTAATACTGATAATCTTCATGCCATCAGGCAGCACTGCATTAAAAATAGACATGATTCTCTAGTAGAAATCACTGCATGGGCTCTGAAACACTTATGAAAACCACTGACAGTTTATTGCTGAAAGTTCATACCATGCAAAGAAAAAAAAAAAAACAGATCTAGAAGTGCATCCACCTTATCTGGGTCTAAGCTCATCTGAGATGTCGCCAAGTGCTTGCTTATAGGGGGTTGTCTGATTGTTGGGGTTTTCTCTGTAGGGTCTTTACCTTACAAAATAAAGCACCTTAAGGCGCCTGTTGTGATTTGGTGCTATATCTAAATAAAATTGAATTGAAATCCTTTTTGGAAATCATGGTTTCATGTCTTCCAGCCTAAAGAGAAGAGACAGTATCTGGCTTGTTATCAGCACCCAGTTCAGGGTAATCTTTGCTCATTTCACCAAGACAATGCCAAACCACATTCTACATGCATTCAAACAGCATAGCTCCTTAGCAAGGTGTTTAGAAGGCACTAAATTAGCCTGCCTGCTGTCCCGATCTGTCACTGTTGTGAAATGAAAAATACAAAAAGAAAAAAACCCTAAAATGTTGAGCAGCTGAAATCCTATGTCAAACAAGAATGGGAAAAAATTATTTAATTTTGAGCTTGTAATGGAGAATAGGGGTTCCCTTACATTTACCTATATTTTTACTCATTTATGAATGAGTGGTAATGGAAGCTAAATGAAAAGGCACACACATTTATTGTTTGGGGATTCTTTATTCGGTTTATATTTCAGGAGTATTATTTAAGTGACAGTTTATGGCAGGTGAAGGAACAGAGGGGAACTGGCCCTCCTACCTGTGTCAGAAAACTTTAATTAGAACTGTTCACAAATCATAATAATTTGACTTGTAAACCTACATTCCGTGTGACATAATTTACTAAAAATGTGTGTGTGCGTGTTAATACAGATATTAGCAGTACTCACCTTTTCCTGGTTGTCTCCTCAGTAGGATAGGGACCAAAAGAGTGGAAGGAGCTCAATCACCTGCTTAAGAGCCTCTGGGACAAGCCAAAGTAACAGGGGAGTTTAGTCATGGTGTGTTGTTATATGTGTAATATGTGTAACTGATTAAAGGATGTGTTGTTCATAGGAATTTGTATATATGAAAATATTTATTTATTGTGTCATATTTAGATTTGGTGTTAGTTTATATATGTATTTAGTTTTTCATTTGGTTTGATATCCTCAGACTTAGGCTATTCCAGATACTCACCTGAGGCAGGTAGAGTATAAAAGGAAGCCAGCCGCTTTCAGAGGGATTGGTGTGTGTTGGTGAAGTCCTGCTTTAAAATTAAATGCCACAAATTAGTGGATGAATTTTATTAGAGCCTTATGCTTTGTTGTTTGAATCTGAAGCTACCACTGGCCAATTAAAGACACGATATAAAAGATTTGGAAATCACTGAATTGAGTTCTTCTTTCATTTATTTTTTTTTAAATGGAGTGTTCCCTTCACAGGACTTTAACTTAAAGCTAATCATCAGCAGGCCTTAGAGTGTCATGACATAGGTTAATGTTTTATGGAAAGAGGTTCTCAGATTTCAAAAAGAACATATTATAGAAGGCAACACACCTTTTGTTTTAGCTAAGTAGATTTATTCAGACTCAATCATTTTCCATTAGTTGAAATGTGCTAGGGCAGCACATATTTAAGAAAAACTCGACTTGGTGACTTGCTTGAGTGGACTCTGTTCAGCATGTTTGAGCTGATGTCAGGATATTGATGCCCCTCGGTTAGTAACTGATGCAGAAAATACAACTAAAACCCAGGTTACAAACACCACTGGACCGTGCCACACACTTGACATAGTGATCAAAGTCAAAGACGTTACCACTCCACATTGGTAACTCATTTTGGTTATTTTTAGTGTTAGTTTTCATCAGTCCAAGAAAACAACATCATTCATGACTGATTTACTCATGAGAATCCCCTCTGTTTTTGAATGTACTGTCACTACTAACCAGCTCTCCTCGGTCCTTCCCGTCTTGTTTTCGGTAACAGCTAGCTTGCTGGCTAGGTTTCTATTGTGGTGATCTTTGATATTTAGATGATCTTGTGTTGTAGTTTGATGGATCTAACTGCACCATCTTGGACTGCAGATGGAAAGAGTAGTCCTTGTTCTGTTCTGAAGATCTGATCCAAGTTGTAAGGCCACTCTAACTGAACCTACTGTAGGTGGAGAGCTGATTCTTCTGCTGCTACAACAAGAGCAGCACAAGTAACCCAACTTATAATTACTGTGGGGCACATTTAATATGGTATTATTTTAAAAAAAAATTCTGAAAATGTGAGTGTGGCTTTCTTGTCCTGTTGGATATCATGTTTGGATTGTTTTTATCCATTTGATGTATAGAGCTTGAGTGTCCTAATCAGGATTACATCATGGCTACTTATGTCTCAGTTTTCGCTAAAGCCCTTTTCCCAGTGACCTTTTACACCCTACGGATCTAGCCCCCTCAACACAACCCTATATAAATCTCCTCAGTCACCTGACTGATCCAGTCAAAGGCAAGAGGAAACTCTTCATGTGATCCTTCTTCCTAAATGAAAACACAAACATGAAGTGACAGCCTGACATTTCCCACATCATTCACTCAACACTTAAATACACAGAAAACACACGAGTTTTTTGTTTCGCTCAGAATCTCTGAAGTATGTTATAATGTCACTTAGTCTGCAGTCCAGAAAATGTAAAGAAAGAGATATTCACAGTGCATATTAAACAAAAACACAAATTTGATATAGGACCTACTTTATTAGTCAGTACATGATTCATTAAAAAGGTGGAATTTTGTTTATATGATTATAACTGTAATTGCAAACATGTGATTCAGGAAGTTATCTTGCTCCTTGGGTAAAGGCGGTCATCATATTACTGTTTAAACAAATTCCTATGTTCAGGACACACACATACAAATGCAGAGATGACATGTTGCTCTTATAAAACAATGACAGAAAAATGAAGTAGGTCAGATTGTGAGACAATGCAAAAAAATCTGACATATAGGATCCTTCATCCAGCTAGGGTGTTGTCTAAATGTTTAAGCAAGAAACTGAGATTGGATTTTGAAATCCATCATTTGAATAATTACTGTTTTGAACAGTTTTAGAACTGTTTTTCACATCAGTATTGAAATGTTAATCCTTGACAGTGTCATGGGCTGGCTGTGTGGCAGACAGAGTGAGGACCCAACATGCAGACTCCGGAGACAGACGTGACTTCAAAGGTAGCTTTATTGCTAGAGTTAAATAACTCAAAATACAAAAAACTCTGACGGGACAGAGCAAGCAAAGGAAAACTGTCACTGAGAACTAAGGACAGACCAAGAAACAGAGCACACAGCTAGCGGGGAAACGACGACAACGCGACAAGGAACATGGAGAGACTCAGACAATAAATACAAACAGGAGGACGAGCAGGATAACAAACAGGTGAGGAACACAGCTGGGAGCAATCAGGGACAAAATCAGGAGTAATAGATACTTAAATACTTACTCAGATACTTAAAGGTCCTCTGTCCCTGTGGCTTTTTAAATTTTTGGTAAACAAAAATCTCAGTGTTTCAAAACATTTGCATAGTTGGCATTAACAAATATTTTAAATTGTGTATCTTTTATAACCATTGTTCTTTGCTAGCAGTGTTCATTTTTACTACTTTTGTTGGCACAATAGCACAGCCAACTGCCAAGCAGTTAAATAGTGTGAAGCCAGCTCAGTAACGTTTGCAATGATATTGAGTCATAGTGTTGTTGTAGACCGAGAGAGAGAGACTAAAGATAGATAGTTATGACACATAGTTCAATCAAATTATTAAGCGACCTCAAGCAATCAAAAGCATCGGTTCTTTCAGAAAATGGCCCAAAATGTCCATTTTTGTTATGACAGGAGCAAGGAAGAAGACAAGCAACATTGTTACTGGGTGCCTTGAGCCTTGATTTAAATTTGGCCTTTATCCCCTTTTGAGGTCGTCTTCTAATGCAGCAATGCACAGCTCACAGTGATAATGTTTTATTAGCATTACTTCCTGAAGTCCTGTCCATTTGTTTCATTCCCTACATCTTATCTACTGTGTCACAATAACAACTCTTTAACTGCCAGTAGGGCAGATGGTGTTGCCCAAAAAGTGCAGGTTGTTTGCACTGCGCATTCACCCTCAGACACTCAGAACATTACACTACAACTCAGGGTATACATATACAGTGTGACCTGGAGGAACAAATTTGCAACCCTGTGAGAGAAAAATAAAGAAAACAGAAAAAAGCATGCTTGTTGTCACACTCCTGACCTGATGCACCTTCATCAGATATGCAGACTGCAAAATCTTCCTTTGAAGAGTTCCATTGTTTTGGTCTCTGTTTATCTCGTCAGCAGTGGTGATTCTTGATATCAAGGTTTGGGTCAGTTTGACAAAGATTTTCATTTTTGCTCTCTGCACAAGTTTGAAATTTGTGGTGAAAATGCAAATGCCCTCTGATCAGTCGTCAGAATGGAACTTCCAGGGAATGATCTAAATGTAGCAGATGTGCTGCAAGCAGTTCATCACTGAACACTGAGACAGCCTTGATGGGGATAACAGTAAAATTTAAATCAGGCAAGGTTTTTGAGTTTTACAGGTGCAGTCTATAACTTTCTGATATGACCTAGACTACAGCCACAATGCCATTGTAGGGAGGGGTTTTGGGTAGATGGGTGGACATAAACACTCTTTTTAATGTTTCATTTAACCAAGTCGATTTCATAACCATAACTGCATGTTTATTCTTTCAAACAACAAATCTCCCATAATCTTGATGAGGAACTCATTTTAATCACAGGCAATATAAAGATGGATGCAGTAAGTCAGTAAAGTTGATTTATAAAGTGTTTTTCACAGGCAAGTAATCACAGAGCACTGTACAACAAAATAGAGTAAAATAAATGTGATGTTAACCAACAAGCTGCAGTTTCACAGTCAGATCTGGCCCTTGTTTGTCACATCCAGTTTCAAAACACCAAGACAGCAATGACGAAAACTCTCATCTTGAGGCTGCAAAGCAGGACTTAAGAAATCATTGAGTGACATTATAGTAGCTACATCCATCCTTTATACTGACCATGATTTTAATCCAAACCTTATTTCCCTAAAGCAAGTGTTTACATGTCTAAGCCACAATTCATCTTAAAAGGGTTTATTTTTCAGTTGCTTTTTATATAGTTTATCAGTGACATATCTCCTGTTTCTTGTGTACTACTCCATAGCTAGGGTTGTGTCAGAGAGAGCTTGGACGGTTTGTTAGAACATTCAGCACAGGTTAAAAACATTTTTAGGTTGACATGCTGCATGAACTACTTCTTTGGAAGCATATTGAGACCTTCGAGTGAGAGCATGAATTAAAAAAGATGAAACCCCCTCTCATGGCTGCCTGTAACTCTAAGTTGATAAGATTTTTAGATATGAACCTACAAGTTAATTAAGCTCTGCAGTCCAAGTGTTTGTTTGTTTTATTTTACTCATCAGAAGGGTCTTTAAATAGCCTCCGTGAGGACCACTCAGATGGAAGATTTGTAGACTTGGCCTTGTGGCCACAGGGGTCAAACTAGTCAGTTTATTCAGCTTAGCAGTTTCACATGGGGAAGGAAGTCTTCATGATGGAAAATCAGGCCAAGAGCTGGTGGGTGAAGCAGAGGTCAAACTGAAGATTAGGAGCACAAGACCAAATCCACAGACCTCACTGTGACCAAAAATCTCCCCCCTAGCAGTAATCTCACTGAGTACTTTTCGATATATGCTAAAGTGTCTACATCACCTCAGGACAGTTGCGTGGATAAAGAGAAATTGGTTATGAACCTGTACATACTTCCTTTCTTTTGAAACAGAACGTTTAGGTGGGACATTGAGAGATAGTATTAGACAGTGAAGGACCGATAGCTCGATCAAGTCCCCACTTTGTAGGAATTTCAGTATCTGCCTGGACACTTTCATCACAGATTAATCCATCTGATTATAAAATTAGAGGTATATTAGAAAAAGCACCTCTACTCATATACTTGCAATTTTGTTTTTGAAAACATTTGGTTTTTCAAACAGGCCTCTAATTCCAAAGAGGTTTTTCCCCACACCAATAAAGTTACCAGGGCCAGAGTTCTTATTTTTATGAAACAAGTGAAAATTAAAATGGTCACAGGACCACATACAGCATCCAAATCATCCAAAGTGAAGGTTGAGTCAAAAGTTACCCCAAGGTTCCTGATATGGCAAGGGGACATAGAGTTTCTATTACCTTAGGCACAAATCTGTCCGGTGCTCAAACAAGGACTTTTTTTTTCACTTCATTAAACTGAAGAAAATTGTTAGCCATCCAACTTTTAATAGAGTCCAAGCGTCTATGCAAGATCTGTAACTTAGAAACATCTTGGGGCTTAAAAGAGATATATAACTGAATGTCATCTGCATAGCAATGATAAGAAATGTCCTTAAAAGTGCAGATATAACAAACAGTAAATGCTCCAAAACAGAACCTTGTGGCACACCGTACGGAAGAGAAGTGGAAGAGGATCTGTATTTAGAAGCAGCCACAGAAAAAGATCATTCAGAGAGATATGAAGAGAACCACTCCAAAGCAGATCCCGATACACCCACCCATTATCTCAGCCTATCGAGCATAATATGATGGTCAACAGTATCAAAGGCAGAGGTCAGGTCTACATCAGCAAAACAGAACATTCTCCTGCATCACTACACATCATGATATCACTGGAGACTCTTAGAAGAGCCCTTGTGGTAGAATGAGCGCAGAGAAAACCAGATGGAAAATTATCAGGAATGCTGTATTTGTCCAAAACAGCTGTAAGCTGCTTAGCTACAACCTTTTCTAAAATCTTAGCAATAAACTGTAATTTTGAAATGAGCAGAGAATTGACCAGACACCAGTGAAGCATTGTGATTACAGTGAGCACACAGAGACCAATAAACTGAGAGACATTCTTGAACAAAGATGCAGATAAAATGTCAAGAGAGTAAGAGGATGCTTTCATTCAGTCATCTAATTTGACCAGCTCAGGTAAAGAAACAGGTAAAAAAAAAGAACTTCCTAAAATAACAAGCTGAGCTGGGGGACAGACAAAACCATGGCAAAGGCTTCAACTGAAGAAAACTCTTGAATCATTAGGTATAAAGGAAATGTAAGACATTGATTCCACCAATCAGTTATTCAGTTTGAAAAATGTTTTGTTTTTCAATGAACCTTCAGAAATATGAACTTTATAATTTTCATATCCTTGTCATGAAAATATATTACAGAACAGTAAACTTTTAATTTATCATATTTGTTGCTTAAGGATTCTGACATCAGGATTTGTTATTTTTTTATGTTAAGGATCATGGCTCAAGGTGGACTTAAACAGATCAAGTTCAGTGCATCTATTTACAGTGATAAATGTGCAACACAAAAGATCAACAGTAGTGATGGTCCTAGTCTCCAGAAGGGAAGGTTTTTCCACGGATCCACACATGTCCACAGATTCTCTCTCCAAGACACAACCAGCTCACCACTCACGATCACAGGTTTATTCAGGAAGATCTGTTCACAGGGAAAAGGCAGGTAAGTTTCTTTCTCACAGGTAAGTAGCAAGAATTAATACCAGGATGACAGGTGAACTGTGTGTGTCCAGTGGATTACCTTGGCCTGGACCCTTGAAGGGACATAGAGATGATTGGGAGAGCCAGTCCCTGGATCAGGCTCCTCACTCTGAGCACTCTGGACCAAAGACTATCTCCCAGGTTAAAGAGCCAATCACACAGGTGGGCGGCAAGATGCACGTATGATTTCTGCGGCCAGAGAATTGGTTATGTAGCTTTCCATTGCCTCACATTCAGGCTTAGACAGACTATATAGGTGACTAGAAGACACACACACACACACGCGGCAGACAAAGGAAAGATAGAGTGCTCAGGAGAGAGAGAGATAGAAAGTGGTGAGCCAACCAGAGAGGACAGAGGGACCGTGACATGTAGTTAGCAGTTTGCTTTACATTGACACACACTATAGACATGAGGGAGTGCTACAGAGATAAGTTCCAGTTTGCTTAATCCCCTTAAACGCTGGATAAAAAAGAATTTAAACCTGCTAAAATCTAGCTTTAAATTTCAGTGAGAAAGAATATAATCAGCTTTCATTCCCAGATCAAATGATTGCAGTGTTTGCAGGTATACAGTTGTGCTCATAAGTTTACATACCCTGACAGAATTTGTGATTTTTTTGGCCATTTTTTAGAGAATATGAATGATAATACAAAAACTTTTCTTTCACTCATGGTTAGTGGTTGGGTGAAGCCATTTATTAACAAACAATTGTGTTTGCTCTTTTTAAATCATAATGACAACAGAAACTATCCAAATGACCCTGATCAAAAGTTTACATACCCTGGTTCTTAATACTGTGTTTTGCCTCCTTTAACATCAATGACAGCTTGAAGTCTTTTGTGGTAGTTGTGGATGAGGTACTTTATTTTCTCAGATGGTAAAGCTGCCCATTCTTCTTGGCAAAATGCCTCCAGTTCCTCTAAATTCTTGGGCTGTCTTGCATGAACTGCATGTTTGAGATCTCCCCAAAGTGGCTCAATGATATTGAGGTCAGGAGACTGAGATGGCCACTCCAGAACCTTTACTTTTTTCTG
>VUQS01022956.1:15925-28554 GCA_015108495.1 Heterochromis multidens | reverse complement strand
TGGGGGAACACACCCGATCACGTCAAAATCTCTACTGACTTCACCAACAAGCGACCTTGCCCCAACCTATCATGTGACCTATTGAGGTCACCTGATGCAAGGTGTGAATGGGGGTTGAGGCGTCTGGGAAGGGATCTCAAGACTGCATTGTATGTGGCTGACAGTTGACGTCGTAAGCCACCACCTCTGTTCAACGATGGTCATTCACAGTGGACATAGATGGTCTCTTTTACTCCTCTTTCTAACCATCTGTCTTCTCGGTCCAAATTGTGACCATTGGCATCCTCGAAAGAGTGACCTTTATCCTTTAGGTGCATGTTGCTATGTTGCTCTAGGTTGTTGTACACTGTGTTGTCCCAAACACAAACTAAGCAACATAGTGTATGCTGTACAGTGCAGTGAAGAGTGCTCGGACCTCTACATTGGAGAAACCAAACAGCCACTCCATAAATGCATGGCACAACATAGAAGAGCCACCTCGACAGGACAAGACTCAGCTGTACATCTGCACTGAAGAAGCCTCTTGGATAAGAGGTAAAACGTATTCATACAAGTTAAAGAAATCCAGTCGCCTTCTTTCAAGCTCTTAAGACTGTTAAAGTTCTAAAACTCTTCAGTCTCTTTTCAAAACCTTGGTTGTAATTTTACTTTAATGTCCATCAAAAAAAAAAAAAGACGTCAAGTTGTTTGCACATCTACACAAACAGTAGTACGTTGTAGCTAAAATTACACTTCTTCAGTCTGCACACTGATTAAATCTACATGTAACAGGTATATGTAAATCCTTAAAGAGTCTTAAAAAGTTCCTCAAATAAAAATTCAAGGTCATAAAATGTCTTATAAAACTATCTAAATTCTGGTTTTATGTAAGGCATGATAGCGGATGAGCAGCAAGAAGTAGATGGATGTATTATTTTTTGAAACAAAGGTCAACATATGAACATTAGAGGCATAGAATGATATAAAAACATTTTATATAAAAAAAAAAAAACTACCAACTATAGCTTTCTATAAAAATACACAGAAAATGAACCTTTGAAATATATTTGAAGCTATTTTCTTGAGCAAACTGAAAAAGATCTGCAGATACCCTGTTATTGTACAAATATAACGTATAATCAAATGGGGAACATAAGCTACAAAAACTGAAACTAGAACATGATGATTGTAGCTGAATGAGCCACATGTCACTCTGTGGAGTTGTCAGTCACGTGTGCATACCTGAGGTCCAGATAACAATGTAGCCACCAGACCCATCCCCATGCTTAGCGTTTGGCTCTCTACTGCACTGCCAGCATTTGGCCCAGTGGCCTGATCCAGGCGCACACAGGCCCTCTGGAGCAGACACACCATAAAGTCCACAACCTATAACAAAGCCAAACAGTGGCCAATTGCTCAATGGTTAAACATTAGGGAGACAAATGCAAAAAGACTAAAAATAATCAAAACAGTTTGTAAACTGTAGCTCTAGTTTTTCAATGTTCAGTCTTTATAAAGGCTAAAAATAAGACTATCCAGTGAAGAAAGATCAGTTTATCAGAGACATTACACTAGAGACTTTTGTGCGGCAGCATCACTCAGTGTGGCCTGCTTCCATTACCAGAATTCCCCCAGGGCTACATACTGATTTAAATAAAGGTTGCAGCAAGCGAGGTATAATCCCAGGAGACACAAAATAAAGGGTGCAAAGTGACACTTTGGGGACGCTGCCGTCGATCTAGGAGCAATTTCCAAACAAACAAAAGTGCAGTTTGCTGTACAGCCTGTGTCTCATTAAACAAAATAGCCTACTATTAATTCAAGCCACAGAGACTACAACAACCAGGCCACATGTACAAGACATGCTGCTAGAGTATTATTTTAAGGTTTTTATTGTGCATCCTATGTTGTCTTGTTGATTTACTACTGTTACAAGGTCTAAATATATGCTGTAAATAAAAGAAAGCTGTAGCCATGGTGACATCACCCAAGTTATTTTTTTGGAGCCTGAAGTGACTATATTCATATGAGAGGGTGAAGTGCTAAGACATCAGCTAGCACAGGTATATAGGGTTGCAACAAATACTATCATTAAGTAACATTCTAACAAAGTACTAGAATTTAACTCAAAACTGAAACAAACTCTTGGATGGATTTTTTTTTAAAATTTTCTTTTTATTTCAAACTTTTCAACAGATTACAGACATAAAAAACAATTAAAAAAACACAGACCGTCTAAGAAGTTTATGCTTCAGTTTTGGGGAGTAAAATTCTTGTACTTTTTAGCCTGTTACGTAGCACTAATCAGATGTGTGTGTTGCAACTCTGCAGTTTATGGATGCAGCTTGATAACCAAGCCTTCTAGCGTTGACTAATAATTTAGCACATATGGTCACTTCTGGCTCATGGTAGTGTCCAAAATGCTAAAGCTGAAGGCTCAAAAATGTGAAGTCTAGAAACTGATGGGTAATATCACGATGGCTACGAGTGTTGGGTGTAATGCGTTAAAAAGTAAAAAGTTACTGCAATAACATGTTTTTCTGTAATGCAGTAATGTACTGCAGTTCTTATCTGCATGAAGGATGGGCAGAAAAAAAAAATCTTTCACCTAAAAGCGATATTTTATTTTAATATTGCTTTCAGTTCTACTGCATGAAGAACGTGAAATTAAAGTCCAAACTGCTCCAAGGCGAGTAACAACCCTGGTGCTATCAACTTTTTCCAAGCATCCAACAAAGACAACATGCTAACCTTTTTAACTCCTGGACTCAGAGTGATGTTAAAGCTGAGTGCATGACAACCCCAAGCAAGCAGCCAAAACTTGATTTTCAACAGGTAACAGAGGGTGTGATAAGTAATCAGGCTTGTAGCATTGTAGCCTCCATTATTATTATACATGATTTCCTCTGGGATTAATAAAGTATTCTGATTCTGATTACCCTTTCCTGTTTCAACAGTAGTTTCACTGTGGCCACAACATTTTTCTGTGAAGTACTGTTTGGGGTGGTTTTCAACGTTCTGTCAGCTTTCTGTTCACACTTAGAGTTATGCCAGTGTGGGACTGTAGCCTAAAACATTATTTAAAAAATGTGTAATACATGTAATACATTTTTTAGCAGTGACCCCCAACACTGCTAATCATTGACAGAGAGAACTACAGTTTGAGTCCCATATGGGACCAGTGCTTATTATATTATTATTGTTATATTTTTCACTGGCTGTAAATTTAAAGTCCAATGCACAACAATGGCAAAACTGAAGAAATTTGCCCTAGAAGGAGTGACGCTAAAGAGATCCATTATTTTCTTTTTGACTAGGAGAAACTGAATTACAGATATCATGAATGTATATCCAGTGGTCATAGTTTTGATGCCTTCAGTGAGAATCTACAATGTAAATAGTCATGAAAATAAAGAAAAAACATTGAATGGGAAGGTGTGTCCAAACTTTTGACTGGTAGTGTACGCAATTGTAAAATAGTGTTGCATGTGTTCAAATTGCTCTGTATTTGTTTGTGGATTGGTACACACATCTGTACTCAAAATTTAAACACAAATCATTGTACACATTTGTAAATCTTAGTTTACAATTGTGGATCATATCATACGGATTTGTAAACCTATTGACACTAATTTTATGCCATAGTTCTGTAGGTCTCCACTCACCTGTGTTGTTTTTCTCAGTAGCTGAGTGTGCTGCAGAGACTCAACCATCACAGCCAGTACCTGAAGCAAAGCCAGTCGCTGAGCTTGTTCCTCAGCTTGACCCAGCAGCTGATGCTCCACCTCCAGGAGTGTCATGGCTGACATGTCAAGCTCTTCTTCCTCCTTTGTTTCTATATCTGCTGCAGCTTCCCAGCTGGTCAGCTTCTGCAGAAAGAGCAAAATCATCTGAGGTTACCTTCTCTTACAGGTGGGCAGAACAAACACTGTAGAACAGAATATAATCTAGACATATAACACTCCCATTCCCAACGGTAATGGCATAAACTACCAATTTCTATTAAGGCTAATGAAATCTCATATAAGCAAATGGACTGCTTCTTATATAGCACTTTTTCTACTCTCTCAGAGCACTCAAAGCGCTTCATACAACATGCCTCATTCACCCATTCACACCCATTCAAACAAGCACTGTTTTCTGTACTTGCCCAGATCTCTTAAGTACTTTCTAGCTAACATTCACACTCCGATGGATGTACCGGAGACTTGGGGTTAGTATCTTGCCCAAGGATATTTGGAATGCAGTGTGGAGCAGCCTGGGATCAAACCAGGAATCATCCGATCAGCAGATGACACGCTCTACCTCCTGAGCTACAGCCACCCCACATAAGCACCGTTTATGAGTTGCAATTCTCAATTCAATTAAAACCTATGTACAGTTGTGCTTATAAGTTTACATACCCTGGCAGAATTTGTGATTTTTTTTGGACATTTTTCAGAGAATATGAATAATACAAAACCTCTCTTTCACTCATGGTTAGTGGTTGGGTGAAGCCACAACAATTGTGTTTGCCCTTTTTAAATCATCATGACAACAGAAACTATCCAAATGACCCTGATCAAAAGTTTACATACCCTGGAAGTTTTGGCATGATAACACACACACAAGTTGACACACACAGGTTTAAATGACTACTAAAGGTAACCATCCTCACCTGTGATCTGTTTGCTTGTAATTAGTCTGTGTGTATAAAAAGAAAAATGGGCTGTATGGTCGAGTCGCTAGAAGAAAACCATTACTACACCAATGCCACAAAGCAGCCCGTTCACAATATGCCAAACAGCACAGAGACAAGCCTCAAAACTTCTGGAACAAAGTCACTTGGAATGATGAGACCAAAATTGAACTTTTTGGCCACAACCATAAACGTTACATTTGGAGAGGAGTCAACAAGGTCTATGATGAAAAGTACACTGTCCCTGTTGTGAAACACGGAGGTGGATCGTTGATGTTTTGGGGATGTTTGAGCTAAACAGGCACAGGGAACTTGGTCAAACTTGATGGCAAGATGAATGCAGCAGGTTATCAGAAATTACTGGAGGACTCATCACCCCAGAAGCTGCACATGGGACGCACTTGGATGTTCCAGCATGACAATGATCCAAAACACAAGGTCAAGTTGACCTTTCATTGACTACAGCAGAAAAAAGTGAAGGTTCCGGAGTGGCCATCTCAGTTTCCAGACCTCAATATCATTGAGCCACTTTGAGGAGGTCTGAAACATGCAGTTCAACAACTGTTATGCTAGTAAACTAATTGTAATCCTAGATTTACTGGTGTGCATTTTTGCTGTACCTCTGGGCTTCAGGTAATGAAACTGTCCTATTTCACTGCTGTCCATATCTGTTCAGATGGACCCGTGGGTGACCCAGGGAGGTGCTGACCCCCTACCTCTGGAGGAGGAGCACTGTTCTGTGGTAGAGGTGACAGAGGAGGATATCCAGAACTCAGTCAAGTTCGTTCCCAGCCTCTCTGCAGTGGTAAGAAACACAGTGTGTCCTCCATTTATCAAACTGCTACATTCAGCAGCACTCAGAGTAGCTGCTCCTAACAGCCACAGCCTCCTGTTAACCAAAAATGTGACAAAGCACAGCAAGACAATGAAGAAGGACAAGGTGTCAAAGAGGCACCTTAATGCCTCAGTTTAAATGCCTTTGAATATCTCCAGCCTGTATCTCCATAAATGCATAATGTCAGATTCATTTGAAAGCAAGCTCATAAAATAACAGTAGTCACAGTAAAGTAGACCCTCATATTGGGCTAATATGAAACTATTTTTGACATTTATTATTTGTCTAACAAAATTAAGATGTATTTTCCAAAAAACAACACCTCAACAAGAAAAGCTTACTAATGTAATGGTATACTGTACACCAAGACTAGAGCTAGCACAGAATAACTGAGAAGTTTTCCAATTAAAAAAAGGTCATTACAACATCGCGCTAGCTTATATGTATACATTTAAGGTATTTACAAAAAACAATATCTCACATGAGTAACTCCTTTTTACCTCACATCTTGTGTTTATAGATTGGCATTACTAACAGTAATTATCCAAACTCAGTCTACATGAAGTTAGCTGTTTAGTCAGTGGTGGGGGGGGGACTTTATGTCTAATGGAACCTGTAAGTTTGAGCATTTTGATACCCATCCTGTGTTTGTTTCAGATCTTGGTAAAGGCCATGCTGAGAAAGCGCTCCTTCAGTAACCCCTTTGAGTGCCCAAGCAGGCGAGAGGAGAGGTCCATGTCTGCACCTGGTAGTCTGCTCATGTAAGAATCCAGTTTACTGATGACACCATGTCTGGGTCTCTCTTATATACTTAATACTTGCGTATCTTGCATACAAAGCCACACAAGTCCAATCTTTTTGCTTAAGATTCTAACATAGATCTTTTCTTCACACCTGTCTCCTTTTTCTCCTGTATCAGGTTAAATAGCACTCATTTTTGCAGCAGCAGCTGCTTCCTTGTGTTGCCATAGCACCATAATTCATTCTTTCATTGTATGCAGTGGAGCTTACAGCTTGTATAAGTGTTTCTTTGTGTGTTGCTTTTAGCCTTCAAGACTAGAAGGACTCAGAGTGACATAGAACCAGCTAGTGCCTCAGGCTGACCTTGATTTGTCAGTAACATGGACTGAAAGTATCACAGGTGTTAATGGCCAATCAATTTATCCCATCCCCATCGTGCAATTTTCAACTTCCATAGCCATGGACAAATTGGAGCATCTATAGCCGTTATCTGCTGTATTGTGAGCGCCCTTGGGACTATATTTTGATGTCCAGCAGACTTTGTTTGGCTGAATCTAAGCAGAATCTAATCTCCCATTGTGAGGGGTTTATTAGATGATTTGTTCTCTGTCTAGGCTGTGGTTTCCACCGTTACACCCTAGGCTGTCAGAGAACTGCTCCCTAAGGTGAAGGTGTTTTCAGAGGACATGTAGGAATTTTTGAATAATACTGCCCCCTGCTGCAAAATGAAAATCCAAGCTTTTGTACAACTAAGGCTCACTATTGCATGGCTATCATGAAGCAATGAATACAATGCTGAGTGTGTACAGATACTGTTCTGGTTTATGTAAGGTTTTCATTGTGAGGCATGATTAATGTAAACATATGGGCCCATAACCAAAAACACTGGAAAGCTCTGAGGGCCTTGATTTTCTCTATGTTAAAATCCAACTAGAGCAAAGCTGGTGGGGATATTATTATCCTTTTGATTAGAGGAAGCAATTAAATTTTTAATTTTAATTGGTAATGTGATTGCATATTGAGAGACAGATGCCACCAGTCCTGACCACGATCACGATTTATTTTTATTTTTTTTCACATTATTTTCACAAAGATTTATGAAAAAAATGAAATAGCAGATATTATATCTCCTATTCTGATTAAACATTACATGTGGCAGCTTGTTGTGTCTGTAGCTGCTGTATCCAGGGAAGCTCTGGTGACTTGGCAAAGATTTTGTGTTTCTTGCTAAGCTACAGTTTCTCAAGCTTGGAATTTAACTTGAAAATTTCTTGGCCTGCTTGTTGAATTAAATGCACCATTAACACCAGTGTTTCCCTTGCAGAATTTACTTGGGCAGGCTTTCTCATGCATCCAAAAGAACCACTTCATCCGCAACCAGTTTATGAGTGGAAATTCCCCTCGCTTTATTTTGCTGTCAACCAGCTATCCCTGGCCTTTTGTGGCTCACATTTCCCTTTCAGGTGGCTTGTTGGCTAGGTCATTGTGTTGACAGTCCTCAATATCATCCAGCTGCTACTGTGTTGAACTGCAGCTGCAGGCAAAAGTCCTTTTACTCTGGTTATTCGCAGCAACCTGGACAGTGTGTAATACTGACTTTTTGTCAGAAGTGTGTGGATTTCAAATCCAGCCACAGAGAGCCCTTCTAAAAAAATTTTTTAAAAAGCATCTTTTAATGTTTTTGTTTTATTTTTATTATTATGTCCTCAAATATTTACTTTGCACTGCTATGATGGAAAGGGAACTTAAGCTCTAAAGTATTTTATTATTTTTAAAATAACATTTCAGAATTAATATTGAAAGGTAAAAGTACACCTAGCACCTTCATGGCGGGAAGGTGGGTTATTGCCCACCAGCGTGAGTGTCTTTGTCCTCTCACTTGTGACTTTTCCATCTTCTCTCCCACTTTGCTGCAGGGACTCGTGGCCCTTCCGGCCCTCTTTTAAACTTCATCCCTCACTCAGGTAACACTTTATGCGAAGCAGTCCGGCCACTGTCTGTTCCACATCTACCAGCCGCTGCTCCCATCATCATTTTAGACCCCTAAACTCCTGCTTATCCACATCATGAGATGTGATGGGAGACCAGCCTTTCCCCAGCTCTCATGTCCCTGCTGCTGTCATTTAAATGCCGTGTTATATCCATAAAGCATTCTGTGTGTTTTTAATATTCATCATGTGAAAAAAGAAACAGACCTTCTTTAATTACCGGGCTTAGTAGTGTCACCATTTAGATATTTCCCTCTCTGCTGCTGTCTAAATTGAAATGATCATAAGAACTGCTGACCCTTCTTTGTCTCTTTTTTTTTTCTTTCTCTTGTTGTTTTGGTTTTTTTTAATAGAAAGGCTAGTACGGGAGATGGACCCAGAGAAGGAGAGCTGGAGGACCTGCATGAAGATGAGCCGCCCTCTTGAGTCTCAATGACACTCCTGTGTATGGAGCTTTGTCTTAAGCGACATCCGCTTTATATCCACTGTGTGCTTATGCCTTCATTCACACCTTTTCTTCAAATTAGTCACACAGTACAAACGTATTATTCTGTCCACTTGAAATGTAAAAACTCAAGTTTTTTTTAAATTTTTTTTATCTGACATACAGAATTGCTTGTGTACACATCCAGATGATCAGGCTTGCTTTTCTTTTCACGTCTTAATAATGCAGAATACTCTTTCTTACTCCAGTTTGTCTAATTTTCCTTCTGCACTGTGGAGCTTCTGGGTTTTATCCACGTTGATTCTCGTCTTAACTGCACACTGGCATCTGCGAACCAATGAGAGGAACTCTACCAGTTCTCTGGCTCATTAGCAGTTTCTATTACTGCTGTGGCAAAAGACAAGACCATGAATGACAGTGGGCCTTAAACTGTAATATAGGCAAAGGGAGATCCCCCCCCGCCCCCATTATGCATGGTGAATAATTAGACCACATCATCAGTCTGTCTGCAGCCACCTCACAGGAGAAAAAAATGGAGAAAAGAGGCCTTTTCGATACTCATCACCGACTTCAGCATGTAAATGACACTGTATTCTCTCTTCAGCGAACTACAAGGCTTTTATTTCTGGTCAATGATCAGCCATTGTAATATTGTACATAGGTGTCTTGAGGTATCTGTTGTGTTATTGTCAAGCCCCTTTAAGCATATCTGTGCCAACCTTTATTTCGAAGCAGGATAATAAAGGTTAAAGTCCTTCCTGTGCTGCCTTCAGAGACCTCGACTTATAGAACTTTTCTGATTGGAGGGAAAGAAAGTCAGCTGCCTGACAGTGATCACGAGGGTGACTTTGCAAACTACAGTATGTGATGTGTAAATTTGTTTGTCAGGGGTCATTTCACACTTCTCCTGATGTGTTATGTGTTGTCAGTCTGGTGATTTCTGTTCTCTTTTCTTTGGTGTGATGCTCTAATGTTGGATTCTGCAGTATGTAAAGCATTTGTGATGGAATTTGAAATAATTTGACTACATCTTTTTGAATGGTGAATGGGAACGTGGTGAAAAAAAAAATGGTGGGATTCTGTATACTTTAAATAAGCCCTGTTCCACTTTAGAAGTTTTTTTTTCTTATGTAACATTCTTGGATGCAGAGCTGATTTTAAAGCCTAAATAATCTGTGTATAAATGAATCATCAATGAGTGCTCTTGTAGAAGAAATTTAATCACTTTGTACATTATTTTATTATATTAAGGAGAAGCGATTGTATCCAAATTTTTTTTTAAGGTGAAATTATGCATGTATCTTTTCACTCAGGAAAAACTGATCTTACTTTTTTTTTTTTAACAGCCTACATTTTTTCCATCACCTATGTTGAAGTGCGTTGCATTCACAAAAGGGGAAAAAAGGAAGAACTCATAGCTAAGAGGATCCTGAATACAACTGTACTTCAGAACTTCCATGATAACCCTCAGATTTTTAACATTTAGTGATAGTTTCCCCGTTAGGTCTATCTAGGACCTAGTGAACCCCGTAGAACTGTCACTGCAACTGACTAGTCCCTATGTTCCCATATGAAAGCCATGCAACTCTGTGGAAAAGACCAGAAAATTTTGCCAGAAAAGCTTTAGGAAGTCAGCTGACTTAGTATAAAGAGCAACAAAATCTACAGAAGTACCAGGTTGTGCTGGAGGAAAGAGTCGAATGCAGGACTTTCACCCAGGAGACTGGGGTTTGTGTCCCATGTGAAGCCAAGTCAGTGGCGCCTTTTTTTTAAAAGATGAAGTTGGTTTAATATTTTCATTTTGTTCTTATTATTTCTAGATTTTATTTGAAGTTTGGCTAGGTTTAGAAAAAGATCATAGTCTTTGTTAAGATATACCCTTTCACAGTGTGGAACAAAACCATGATATTTTCGGTATAGTAATGGTACTTGGCAAAAACTGGCTCAGTACGTAGGTAATTTTCCTAAATGTGAACAAATATAAGTTAAAAAGAGGGTTGATGTTTCAGCAGCCCACAGTACAAAACACTCGCTGGCCATTGCAACATCATTCTTCCTGTTTCATGTAAAAGTTTACATCTGCTGACACAAGTGAAGAGTAAGTCAATAACAAAAATGTAATCCAAGGCTGTCCTTTTGTTGTCTTTAGCATGAATGAAGGAATGGCTAATTTCACTCTTGTGTTCTTGCTTTGCTGTTTTAATTGTTCAGCTTTGAATGAGTTGTAAGTATTTTGAAAATATTGTTAGCTAGGTGTGGGGAACAATGTTTTTTACGTCAACGATGGGGTATGCTGGGGAGGATCGTGCAATGTACAAAACTGAAATGTATAATTTAACCTCCACAATGACCCCCACCAGTAAATTTCATATAGACCCTATCAAGTTTTCCTGGATGACCTTTGAAAGTTCCAACAGTAGATGCTGAAGATGGCTAAGTTAATCATTTGTGTACTTCGCATGTTAACCCCCTGAGATTACATGTGTTGGCATCATGGATAAATGAAAGAGAAACAGATACATTTGTGTACATTGATGTTTAAGGTTGTTGGAAATTAGCTTCCTCTGCCTCAGAAATACTTTGGGCGACCTGGTGTATTGCCCCTTTGAGAGAAAAACATTTTCAGCTGGCTGAGTGCTCTGATCACTTGAAAAGGATCATTTCAATGTCATGATTGGGCCCAGTCTGCCAACAACACTTCCCCATCCTCTTCAGTGTTGTCCCCAGTGTGGCTGATGAGAAACATTGAGTGCAGCCCTTTGCATTTCCTTTAATAATCTTGCCCTCAGTATCCTCCAGTGAAGGATGCTAACTGAAGCACAGAGGACAGACAGGGATTGGTAAAACATGTGAAAGCATTTCACACAGTGTTGTTGAGCCGGTGTGTTTAGTGATTTATGTCCGCAAGGGCATAAAGTCATGTCTTCTGTGACATTAGTAATAAACTTTATTATCATATGGGTACTTGAGAATTCAAAGCTTTTTATCTATTGTTTTTCTGCTCAGTTAAAGCTCTAAATGAAAGCAGTACTGATGTGTGTTGCACAGTAACCTTTAATGAAGGCAACTTTAAACCAAAAAGTGTGACATGATGTATATTTGATGTTACCTGTTCTTATGAGTATCTTTTGTTTTTAATCTGGGTGTTGCCATTTGTTTTGACGTTTGTCAAGGTCAAAGGTACTTTATTGTTGTCTTTACAATCGTTGGCTCGTCCCCCTGCTGTCGCCACACTCGGGCCGCTCAACCTTTAAACCTGTGTTTTAGTTGTTGATCTGTAAACTCAAACACTGCTTACATTAAAACATTTGCACTTTTCCACTTAGAAATGTATAATGTTATCATTGTGAGTGCATTTAACACTACTGACAGCCATTAAACACTGTACAGTTTATGAAAAAGAGAAACTGTGTGGTTTACCTATAAAAGACCTTACGGACTGTGCTTGTTGATGCGTTTCTCATTGCTGTCAGTCTGCATGTCTCAGCACTGCTTCTTGATTTTTGAGAAATTTTTACAAATAACTTGTCTGAGTGAAAAGGCTCCTGCAGCAGCTGCAGTACCACGAATGATTTGTTATGAAAATCCATATTAGAAGAGAATTGTGAATGTTGTCTTAATTTTACTACTGAAAAGATGCATAATATTGAAATACTCTAAAACCCTATTAGAAGAGGCAGGTTTATGCTCAGGACCTTCTCAGTGATCACTAAGTTCACTTGAAGATGAACCATTTAACTCCAACATTTTCCCGCCAGTTCCTTAATCTCATAGTGTGTCAGTTTGTTCATACAGGCCTATTTCTGCCTACAAAGATTTCCCCTCCTTTTAGATTTTTTTTTTTTTTTTTTTTTTTTTTTTTTTTTTTTTTTTTTTTTTTTTTTTTTTTTTTTTTTTTTTTTTTTTTTTCTTTTCTTTTTTTTGTTTGTTTTCTTTTTTTGTTTTTTTTTTTTTTTTTTTAAG